>LGRX02033742.1:33751-58894 GCA_001247695.2 Cymbomonas tetramitiformis | reverse complement strand
CTCCGTTTTTCGGCAAATCCGACCCTTCGCGGCGGAAGCGCTGCGCAATTTTTTCAAATTTTGCGTGGCCTTTGCTGAAATTCGGGGTTGGTTCGGGATTTCGCCTACCTTTAATTGGGCCTTCTAGTCCCCCCTATTCGGGAATCTCCGCGCTTCGGCCGGTGTGACCGCTTGTGCCCGCGCACAAGTGGCAAATTCCTGGGATCGGGTGCTAGTTGCCACACCGACCGCTTTTCGGTTGGTTAATTCAATTTAGCTAGTTGGATCTCACGCGTAGCACGCATATCACTTCAATGTATTCGGATGGAGAAGTCAGTCGGTCGGGCCGTCGTGGAGGGGGTCGGGCCGGCGCCGCCCCCGGCTCAGCCGTGGGGTCCGGTCGGTCGGGGTCTCACGCTGCGGGTCTGTCGGCCGGCCCGAGCTCTTCGGAGTTCTGGGGTGCGGCTGGCAGATCGGACGGCCGGGATTGGCGCTCCCGTGAGAGGGGGGGAGGAGTGCGGCGTGCGCTTGCACGCCAATACGGCGGTGAGGCCCTCGGGGCTACACCGGCGCGCACCCCCCTGAGAGCCCCTCCAGGGTTGTCTGGTGGGCCCCCCAAGGCCTCACCACCAAAACCCCCTCACCAGCGAGGGTCAGTGGGTCTGAGCCGGTGTCCGAGCTCGCTTTGGGCTCGGCGCTACGGCAGCCGGCGCGCCGGAAGCGCGCGTCGCCCGAAGCTCCGGCGCCGGCGGCGGGCACCAGCTCCGAGTCGGACTCGGACCTCTCTGCTAAGGGGTTGAACCCCTCAGCAGCTCCCTTCTCTCCACTCCCTGCGTCCAGCAGGAGTGCGAGCGACAAGTTCGTCCGTCAGGAACCGACGTCGGGATCGGCAGCGTCTTCCCTCCCTCCCCTCGTGGGGGGCGAGCAAGGAAACCTCATCAGTGCTCCAGGGCGCTTTGAGGTTTACCGAGCCGGTGACTGGAGCTCACCTGCAGAAGAGGGGTCTGAGGATGTCCAGCGCCCAGAGCGGCTGGACGTCGTCCAGTCACGGGGGCACGAGTCTCGCGTCCGGCCCAATCCGGCTTGGCAAGGAGCGAAACGTCAAGCCATGCTCGCATTGGCCATCCGGCAATGGAGCACCTGGACGCTGGACTCAGCGCAACGACGCGCAAGAGTCGCCCTGCCAGCTCGTCAGCGCGCAACCGCGCGGCTTGCTTGGGTCGCGTGGAAGGCCAGAACGGACCGGTCAGCGCATCAGCGCAAGCTCCAGCGTCTGGCATTCCAAGCGTGGAATGACGTCACCCAGCAGGTCGCCCAACTTCTTGGCCTGTTCGTCAGAGGCAGTTGGCGCCGAGTCGAGTCTGCTTTCGCAGCATGGCGCCAGCATGTCATCCAGACACAGGGTCTGTGGCGCAGGGGCAGACGTCAAGCTGTAGCCGTCTTCATGGCATGGCACCAGCAGACGACGCTCTCCAAGGAGAGGAGCACCTGGTGGGTTGGAGCCCGAAGACACCGGCTGACTCAGATGGTCAAAAGGTGTCTCCACGAGTGGCGCCGACTCCCCAGGACGACCCCAGTCAGCTCGGACTCGTCCCAGGGGACGAGTGCCCGCCGCCCAGCAAGGAAGGCAGAAACCTCATCCGGTGTCAGCTCTTGCTCGGATTCCGACCAGGAGTCTTTGTGGAAAGACATCCGGCGAGGCCTAAAGCGCCTGGGGAAGGGCCACCTGCTGACAGGGATAATGTGGTTCCAGCTTGATGACCATGGGCTCTCCGAGGACGGCGTTTATCGCCTGGAGATCCACCAACCGACAGTCTCCGAGTCTATGAGGTTGATGCATCAAAAGCGCGAGGACCCCCACAACTCCCTCGAGAGGTGTAGGTTCTCCGTCTTTGCCATCAACGCCGGAAGACCGGGAGAGATAGTGCGCCGGGGAGTGGACCTTCGGGAGGTAAGGAAGGCAGTCGTCACGGCCGTCAGAAGGGGCGACCGTACCCGGAAGTCGCACGGTGGTCTCAGGAAGTCAGGCACAGCACCTTCGAGTTCCGCAGCTCCTGGGGGGAACTGGTCAAACCGGTTTGCTCCTCTCTCGTCCTCATCGGAGGAGGAGCATCCCGCGGAGCTCCCAAGGTCCAGGACTCAAGCGCCTAAGCCGAGCGGCCTCGGTCGCCCGGCGCCTCGCACTCGGAAGCCCCGTCGAGCACCCTCGGCTCCACAACCAGGTCCAGCTTCCTCAGGGGATGCGTCGTCGTCCCCGGAGTCCGCCTGGAGCCGGAACAGTCAGGACCTGCAGGAGCTGCAGGAGGCATGGCAGAAGGAGTCCCGAGCTCGAGAGGCAGCTGCCGAGGCTCGCCTGGAACAGCTGTCTCGGCAGCTCCAAGAGAGCGAGGAGCGCAGGATCTCCGATCAGCGCGCTGCCGAGGAGCGTAGGGCCTCCGAGCAACGTGCTGTCGAAGAGCGCTGGGCCGCGGACCGGCTGGCTGCAGAAGCCCGGGAGACTGCCAGGCAGTTGGCTGTCGACGAGAGCGTCGCTCAGCAGGTAGCTGCCGAAGAACGGCGAGCGTCGGCCGAGGCTCAGCTAGAGGAGAGGCTGCAGGCGGTCATAGAGTCTCAAGTCCAAAAGCTCGCCCTGGTTCAGACTTCGCCCTCGGGGCCCGTGGAATCGGACGCTCGAGGGCCCTCAGCGGCGATGTCGGGTCCGGTTCAGGAAACGCCCACCTCCCGAGAGGGGCATGAGCTGGTAGAGCCCGCTTCCGTCGTCACCTGTGACGTCGAGAACCGGGACGAGCAAAGCCCGCCAGAGGAGTCACACACGGGCGTGACGGCGCTCCCGTCGCACGCGTGGGACTTTGTTTCCCTTCCTGTACAGGTCTGCGACGCCCTCCGGAGGCTCGTGGTCGGGTATGCCAGACCGGGGTTCGAAGCCCAGCGCCTGTTTTACGACGCCGCTCGTAGGTATCGCTCCCTTGGTCAGGTCGCCGGGTGCTTGCACTCTACCAGTCAGATCAGGCAGTGCCTGAAGGCAAGAGTCTCGGACGAGGACAGGGTCCTCGGGGCCCAAGTGATTCACAGTCTCACGACAGCCTTGGCGTCCGTCGAAGAGAGCTGCGCTCGCTGTGGGTGCGGGCACGAGGAGAGCCCGGTGCGTATGTGGTCGTGTCAGGTAATCCCTAAGAAAGGCGTGGGGCCCCATGTTCCCCCGTGCCTGAAAAAGATGTACTTGCCGGTGTGTGGGTTTTGCGCCGCGGACGTGTGGCCCGGTGCTTTCGACAACTTTCCGGCTGTGAAACCGCCCCCCGAGCCTCCGCGGGCTACGGCGGTAGGCACACCGGAAGACGGGGGGGGGATGGTCCCTCAACTGGAGCACTCGGAGCCACACGAGTGGGCCAAGTGCCTTCTGGAGGATACCCTGGCGTTGATAGGGGAAGAGATGGTGGAGGAAGCTTTGGCTGCCATCGGATTGGATTTTGTCCAGGAGGACGCTCCCCAGCCCGGGGCGTCCTCCCCGCAGTAAAGGGCGCGGGCCCCGTCACTGCGGGGTCAGGGGGACAAAAGGGCCCCGCGCCGGCGTCCACAGCGATGCAGGTGCTGCGTGATAGGTGGAGGAGGTGTGGGAGACACCTTAGTAGCAGCGCCAGGCGCCACCTCAAGAGCCAGAGTCGAGTCGAGGAGTATAAGCAGGAAGATTTGGATATGCTAGCCGCCACCTGCACGGGAAGCCCAGAGCCTCCTGAGCGGGAACAGGTCGAGCAACGCATTCAGAAAGAGCAGGCGAACTTCTGGAAGTCCGCCAGAACCCCAGCAACCGCCTCAGTTCCACGTCCCGAGGAGCCGTGGGAGCTGCTCTGTTGGATCACTGGTGCGGACACCCGGGGTAAAAACCGGTCGAGCCACACAGTTGAGCCACGGGCAGTCTACCAACAGCACCTGGAGAACCAGGGGTCGGATGTTGCGAGAGTTCGCGGGCACTGGAAGTTCAGGGCTCAGCGTTTACCCCCCAGAGTTAGGAAAGCCTTTCAGGCCCAGCAGCCAAGTGCTCGCCTGCGTTCCGCCATCAGAGCGCTAGAAAGGTATCTAAAGCTGGAAGAGTCAGAGGTCCGACCGGTCAAGTCCCTTGCGCTTTGGAGAGCAGGGCAAAGGCGGATGAGACAGAAGAAGCTTGGACCCACGACTAGTAAGCCCCAGTTGAATCGAGAAGAGTTAGATAAGCGCTTGAAGCGGCTCGTCAGGGTGCGCGAGTTCAATCGCCGACGCAAAGCCATCTTGGATCAGGAGTTCGGACGGTTCGTCCGCGTAGCCAAGCCCAAGCCTGCCGAGGGAGAAGAACTCTCACCACCAGAGAGAACTTCAAAGCCCAGTCGGCCGTGGCTGACCCGAAGCAGAGCTCGCCAGGCTTTGGGTCCGAAACGCAGACCATGGCTGACTCCTGAAGACAAAGCGCTTCGAACCTCTCGATTGCAACGCAGGTACGAGTTGGAGGGTAGGGACCCGGCTTCTACCTCAACAGAACGCCGTGCGGACTTCCACGCCTTCGTAAAGGAGGAGTTGGAAAGGGAGAATAGGGAACTTCAGCAAGACAATGAGCTGATGCACCGGGACGAGCAAGTCAGAAAGCACATAGCGGCTAAACTGGCTGCAGCGTCAGTCCAAGTCGCGGTGTCCCCCCCAGACTTCCCGGAGCGCAGTGCAGTCCAGAAAGCAATCGCCATCGGCCTGCTAGCGGACGCATGTACTTACTGCCTCCCGGACTGTGACTCCGACGCAGAAACGTCCGTCACCCGCCTGGACTGCATAATGCAGGACGGCGATATCAGTCCGAGTTGGTGTGAGTCCCTGGCAGCGGTGTCCTCGATGGGAGCGCGCCCGAGGAGTTTCGACAGGCACAGTCGCACACCGACGTTGTTGCTGTTTTGGGCCTGGATTGCGGGCGTCAGAGTCAAGGTGTTGGTGGATTCGGGAGCATCCACCAATATTATCGCAAAGAGTACACTGCAGAAGCTCTCCGGCGTCAAGCCGGTGCGCCACGAGCAAGCCATGCGGGTTCGAGTGGCTGACGGCACCACATATGATGCTAATTCCTGCATCAGGCCCAAGCTCCTTGCTGAGACGTCGAAGGGGTCTTACGGCCAGCAGGTTGAGCTTCGGGTAATGCCCCTCGACCTCAAGGTGGATGTCATCCTGGGAGGTCCTTGGCTGGCGAACCTTTCCCCAGTTACACTGGATTATAAGAACTGGGGTTCGGTCCGGTTCACCAAGGGCAGGGAAGAGGTCGTCATTACCGGCTGTTCGCCGGGGTCCCCGGACCCTAGTCGGTCCAAGGACACAGCAATGGCACTGGTACAGGGAGTCCTTTTGAGCCAACGTCGAGCTCGCCGGGACCTGCGGACCCTCCGAAACAGAGAGGAGCAAGCTTTCGTCGTCTACCTCGGCCCCGATGGGACTTTTGGTGCGTTAGCCTGCGACAAGGGGGGGGGAGACTCCGACGAAGATTCCCCCAACGATGTTGTAGCAGGCCTAGCGTCAGAACCATCCTCCGGGTCCGAGGATAGTGAAGTCGGCGTGCGACCCAGCGCGATGGTGCCGGACGGAGCAGAGGAATCCGAGGGGCCGGGAGGGTTGGTCTCGGACAGCTCCGAGTCCGGCTACAGTGACGTGGGAGGGGCGTGTCATTTGCAGAGAGTGGGGGCGGTGGTCGAGGATATTAGACCACAGGGATTTGCGAGTACGGTCGACGAGGCCGGGGATCATCTTGACCCTCTCAGCGTTTTCGCTAGCAAACAGGAGGCAAACGGAGCATTTGCGTTGCTTCCGCCAGCGGTGCGTAGACAGGCGATAGAGGATCACGCGGCTGGTAAACCACCCACCTGGCACGCTCAAGCAGCCGCGGCGCTCCGGCAGGGCCGGGGTCTGGTCGCGGAGCGACGACCCCGAGCACGGCGTAAGCGAGTGCGTTGGCGTGACCAGGTCGCAGCGGTCGGTCAGCCTGGTGCTGAAAGTGGCCCCTCCGCGAGCGGCCGCCGGGGTCAAAAGTCCCCACCGTCCCGAGCTCTCAGAGTCAGAAGTCGCGAGCCTCGGCACCAGTCGTGCCGCCAGACACTACCCCGCCGCCAGCTCCGCAGACCACAGACCCGCCGGTACCGGCCGCCCCGCCAGGCACTACCCCGCCGCCAGCCCCACAGACTGCTCAGGCCTCCCCGGAACCGCCGGAGGACGAGATAGACGAGACGGTGTCGCCGGAGATCTGGCAGCAGCTTAGGGACCTGGAAAAGGAGTTCGCAGATGTCATTTGCACAGAGCTGCCAGAATCAGTCCAGTCAAGGGAGTTCAAGTCCGGCATCCGGCTCAGGCCAGATTGAAGTGGGAACGCCTTGCACCGGCGAGGGTACAAGTTGTCGCAGAAGGAGTTGCGGCAACTCCGGCAACAACTAGATGAGCTCTTAGCCAAGGGGTACATACGACCCTCGGCCTCTCCGTGGGGCTGCCCCGTGCTGATGGTCCCCAAGCCGAGTAATCCCAAAGAGTTGCGTCTAGTCATTGACTACAGACAGATCAATGAGATCACAGTCAAGGATAAGTACCCCCTCCCAGATGTCCAGAGTCTCTTAGATGACCTACAAGGGGCTACCGTCTTCTCTACGATGGATGCCCTTTGGGGATTTTGGCAGGTTCCTATGAAAGCAGAGGACGTGGAGAAAACCGCAATGACTACGCACTTTGGAGCGTACGAGTGGTTGGTCATGCCTATGGGACTGTCAAACTCCCCAAGTACCTGGCAAAGGATGATGCAACAGTACCTCGGGCACCTACCCTTTTGCAGAGTATTTGTAGACGACATCATGATTTTCTCGGCTGAGGTTCCGGGTAAGAGCGCTCATGAGGTACACCTCGACCACCTCCGCCAGGTCTTGGAGGCGTGCCGAAAGAATGCCGTCTACCTTAAAAAGTCGAAAGTCAAACTGTGCAAACGATCAGTCCGGTTCCTGGGGCATGTGGTAGATCGGGATGGATGCCGCCCACAGCAGGATAAGGTTGCGTCGGTACGCGATTGGCCAGACCTAGAAACTGTCACACACGTGCGACAGTTCCTGGGCATGTGCGGCTTCTACCGAAGGTACATCCAGAACTTCGCAGATATCGCGTACCCATTGACCCGCCTCACCAAATCCGGCGTGGACTGGACCTGGGGCGAGAATGAAAAGGCAGCATTTAAACAGCTAAAAGCTGCTTTGATCTCCTCCCCAGCCTTGGCCCTACCCGATCAAAAGGGCGCAGCAGACGGTTCCAGACCCTTCTTCGTACAGACAGATGCCAGTGGAGTAGCACTAGGGGGTGTACTCATGCAGGATCAGGGACGAGGCTTGCAGCCCCTGGCCTTTGAAAGCCGGCAGTTCTCCAGCGCAGAGCAGAACTATCACGCTGGGGAACGGGAGCTTTGTGCCATCCATCATTGTACCACGGTCACCTGGAGACATTATCTGATTTTTACATCATTTAAGCTCATGGGAGACCACAAACCCCTCCAGTGGCTCTTCGCCCCAGCTAGGGAGCTCAGCCGACGTCAGGCTCGCTGGTACGAGGACTTGGTAGAGGTAGGAGTCCATCAGATGGAGCACGTGCCAGGGCGCTGTTTGGTAGTACCGGATGCGCAGTCCCGGCGACCAGACTATCAGGAAATGTCAGCCAGAGAAGGTTTGAAGGAAAAAGGGATTGTGGATCGCGCCACGGATGGGCCCAGAGACTCCGCACCGAAAGGCAAGGGGTCCGAAGAGGACGAGGATCCTACCTCTGTCCTCGGGGCAGTGGACCGCGCCACCGATGATGACCCGAGTACTCTGAGCCGAAAGGCAAGAGATGTGAAGAGGACGAGGATCCCACATCTGTCTTAGGCGCCACCTTCGAGTATAGTGATTCCGAGGACGAGTCCTTCCCTCCCACCAGTCCGGCACCGGTCATTGGTGAGCTCACTCATCTGAATGGGCTCACGTGGGTAGAGACGCCGGCCCTCTGGCTGGACGCAGCTGCCACCCTAGCAGTAGGCGAGAAGTCCTTGAGGGATGCCGAATCGCTAGCAGTTATGACCAGAGCAGATCGAGCTAGGGAACAGGCCACAGCAGAAGTCCAGAGTCATCCGAAGAGAGGAGCACCGGGGACCGACGAGTTCCCCCATCCTGAGACCCAGAGTCATCCGAAGGTAACCGGAAAGGTACCTGAGCACGTTAAGCCCCCAGAAGGTAGCTCCCACTACGACCAGGTCGTAGATCGCCAGGACTGGAAGCTGATCAGGGAGCGCTTTGAGGAGATAGCGGCCCAGTACGGGATGTTTGACATTGACGCGTGTTGCGACTCCATGGGCGTTAACCGGCAGGTTGACACCTATTGGACCGACTGCTTAAAGGAAAAGTGGCGCGGGAAACACGTTTGGTGTAACCCCCCTTACACGAAGGATTCGGACTTGATAGAAAGAATTCTTCGGCATTTCCTTGCTGAGTGGCGCGCCGATCCAGAAAACACCTCGGCGATGTTCCTTCTGCCAGACTATGACGCTCCCTGGAGGCGGTTGATTCACCCCAAGTATGGGCTTCATCCGGTCAAGGTCTTTGACACGAAGGACGAAAAAGGTCGTCCCAACCACCTCTTCGAGTCTCCTGATGGAGGTCGGCCCCCGCTGCGCTGGCCGGTCCTTCTGGTGTGGGCCCCAGCAGCCAGCAGGGCAAAGCCCCGAGCGCCACCTGCGCGAAAGGACAGTGAAGCAGAACCCGACGAGCCTTTAGTCACTACAGGGGTTGCAGCAAAGGCCAGGGCAGCGTCAGGACCACTGAAGGCTGATGAGTTCGTCCGCGCCTTGCAAGCGGAATACGAACGCAGCCCGTACCTCAGCTCGTTGAAGGAAGAACTGATCGCAGCCCCACATCAGAGGACAGATACATTCCGCATGGTGGACGACATGATATGGCGAGTGGCGGAAGGGCGGTATCAGCTAGTGCTAGCTCAGGATTCCCCTCTCAGAGAGCTGGTGATGCGCGAAGCACACGAGTCCCCTGCAGCAGGGCACACAGGAAGGGATAAGACACTGGACAGGGTATCCCGTCGTTTTTGGTGGCCACGCATGAGCAAGGATGTCACCGACTGGTGCAGATCCTGCGTCGTGTGCCAACAGACCCGGCCACGCAACGGGTACCCAGACGGTCAGCTTAACCCCCTGCAAGTCCTAGTAAGACTGTGGCAAGTGGTTAGCATCGACTTCGTCACTGGGCTGCCTCGCACAGAGCGAGGGTACGACGCGTTTGCTACCTTCACGGACAAGCTGTCCAAGATGGTGCACGTAGTCCCCATGCTTTACGCTGTTTTACTTTGGGATTTGTGGTGTACCCCGGTCGAGTACGCCATTAATGACTCTCGTTCCGCCGTCACGGGCTTCACCCCTTTTGAACTGACGTACGGTCACGCTCCGGCCTCTCAGCTGGACTTCTTCGTGGAGGCAGCACTTGCATCACGGAGAGGCCGAGCTAAGGGGGGGAGGGGCGCAGCAGTAAAAAAGGGTACAGCCCACGAGACAGCCCGCCAATTTGTTCGCGAGTTGCAGCTCGCTAGGGAAAAGTTGCTCTTAGCTCAGCAGCAGCAGATCGCCCAGTACGACGCGCGTCACAAGTCCAGGAGTTACGCAGTAGGCGATGAGGTTTGGGTGGACGCCACGTACCTCACCCAGCCGGGCGACCGCGGGTTGCACAAGAAATTGCTTAAGAAGCGCCTCGGGCCCCTTCGGGTGCTGGAAGTCTTCCACAGCGACAGGCAGATGGCCCTTCCCGCGAGCGATAGAGGCGCACCGTCGGCCTATAGGTTGCAGACGCCTAAGCAGTGGAAAGTGCATGATGTGTTTACCGTGGACCGGCTTTCGCCGGTAGAGTCGAGCAGCCGCTTTGTTGAGAGAGCTAAGGAGATCCCCCCTCCTCCGTTGGACGTCAGCGGGCGCAAGGAAACCCACGTCGAGAGGGTGGAGCGTTCGCGCACGCGCCAGCGTCAGGGTAGGAGATGGAAGGAGTACCTGGTCAAGTGGACGGGAATGCCCCGCAGTGAGAACGAGTGGAAGACCCGAGAGGATCTGGAGTGGGACGGAGCCGGCAGGCCCGGCGTTCCCAACCGGGCGTTGTTGGAGTTTGAGAGGATCGAGGCTAAGAGAGTGGAGCGAGAGAAGCTTAGGGTCCGCAAGAGGCGCGACGAGTCCGCAGGAGCGGTATGGACCACGCTCTCGGAGGAGCTCAAGGTAGACGGGGCAATGCCATGGGTGCCAGAGGAGAGGTTTGATGAGGAAGTAGGAACTTTCGCGAGAGTATCTGCTCAGAGCACCCTGCCGCCAGTCAACGGAGCCGCCGCACTTGAGAAGGAACCAGTCGGCCAGTCTAAGATTCTCGTATTGTTTTGTGGGACCGGGTCAGTCGAGAGGCAGTTCACTAAGCAATTTCCCAACAGCGAAGTAGTTGCCGTAGACATTCAGCCCAAGTGGGGCCCCACTCATTGCGAGGATATCATGCGATGGGACTACCGACAGTTCAGACCAGGACACTTCGACGTAGTCTGGGCTAGCCCACCTTGTACAGAGTACAGCCAGGCGAAGACGGTAGGCATCCGAGATTTGCGCGCCGCGGACAGGCGAGTTCGTAGGACATTGGAGATCATCCGGTACTTGAGGCCCGAAGCATACTTCATTGCGAATCCGAAGGGAAGAGAGCCCCACGGTTTGCACACGCGTCGATGCATGAGCAATCTACCAGCTCCGCACCTTGTCACGTACTGTAAATACGGGAGTGCATACAGGAAGCCCACGCACATCTGGACCAACGTTCCGTTGCGCACACCCTTGCGAGTGTGCGATTCCGACACGCCTTGCGAGTTCTTCCGGCAGTACGGTAGGCACGAGAAGGTAGCGCAAGGAGGGCGCGCGAAGAGAGCCGGGGGTGTGTTCGCAAAGGGCATGGGAGCGCGAGAGAATTAGTATGGGATTCCGTCGGCACTGTTAAAACAGCTTTTCCACAACTTAACCCTACATGAAGAGGTGCATGCGTTCCTGTCTGAACTGCTTGTCAGGGAGGATCTGAGCGAGATGAGCGCTTTAGTCCAGTCAGCTGTTGTTGAAAGTGACCCGCCCGAGTTTGAGCCGGAACCGATAGCGTTAGCGGGAGTACGAGCTGAAGTGACGATTATACCTGAGGGCGGATGGGAATCTGACGCGAGTGGTCTTAGCGATTGAGAGCGTTGAGGAGCGTCGGGAAGAGCGGTGGCTCCAACCTTGGCGAGACCAGGCAGCAGGTGAGAACCTGGGTAATCCATCCGAGAGAGCAGTGGCTCTAGCCTCGGCACAGCCAGGCAACAGGTGGAAATCTGTATAATCCATTTGAGCAGTGGCTCTAGCCTCGGCTCAGCCAGGCAACAGGTGGAAATCTGTATAATCCATTTGAGCAGTGGCTCCAAGCCTCGGTATGACCAGGCCGCAGGTGTGAACCTGGATAATCTATCCAACCGAGCAGTGGCTCTAGCCTCGGTACGACCAGGCAACAGGTGGAAATCTGTATAATCCATTTCACGAGAGCATTGGCTCCGGACCTGGCACGACCGGGCAGCAGTTGGAGATCTGGGTAAAAGCTCTACGCACTCCGAGGAGGCGGTGAAGGTTTAAAACCTTTCCTCCGGGCCGGCATCCCGAGAACTGTCAGGTAATTGGCAAACCTATTGTCATCCCCTGTAAGTGTACCGTGTTGGAAGGTTTAAAACCTTGAGCGTGGTAATGGATGTGAGACCTCGAGCCTTGGGGGAGCCTGGTAGTGCAGATGGCAGACCGGTGAGAGGCCGACCCTTGTGCTTAAGAGGTTGATCTCCTTATTGCGGTGTGTCTTGGGAAGTGTAATGTCATCCCAGACAACAGGCGGCTGAGACCTGTATAATCATCCTGAGCAACAGTAGAAGATCTGTATAAAAACTTTACTGGTCCGACGTGGTCAGCGTGGACGTGACCTTCCCTAAGGGGGGGGGAGTTGTGCTAGGAGGCAAGCACAAGAGCAAGAAAAACGGCTAAGTACAAAACGCAAGAGTACTCAGTACGGAGTACAGTAGGACCGATCAGAATGATGTTGATGTGAGGTGCCTAGCCTGTTGTACGGAGTACTCAGTACAGTTGAGTTATGGAAAGAGTTCCTGAATGTATAAGAACTCCAAGTGTAACCCGTTTCGGAGATGAGAACTGAACTGAGAATTGTAACATAAAAAGTAAGAGCCGTAACCGCTGTATATTGTGTATTGAAAGCATACACTTGAAAGCAAAAGCATAACTATTAAGATTTACGAAACCGAAGTCTTGTAGTTGACCAAGCGTAATCATACCTCGTGCGGTCGTTTAATAAGTGTAGAATAGTATAAGTCCGAAACCGTAAATAAGAGAAGAGCAAGAGTGGAGACTCCTACACACTGCGAAAGCGTTTCTAATTACAAGGATGTGTTTGCACTAAATACATTAAGGCTGTTTGGTGCAGCCATGTGTTGTCCAATTGTTGGATTTTAAAAGCAGACTTTCCCGTAATACACATGCATACACACACCCAATCATGAACACAATGACTGTTGCATGCCGATAGCATAGCCATGATATCCCACTGTTATGCACAAAATTGACATCACACCGAATCAACGCAACCGCGCATACAGACCCTGCATATACGAAAATGGATCTTGCCGTTTTACAAATGTCCCAGCTGTCATCACTAGACCTAGTGAGCATATCCAAAGCAACTGCAATTGCCACCATTATCTCCTGTGTGTGTGATGATCAGCGCGATGGTGTTCTCTTCCCAACCTGACAGCACAATCCTCAGCATACACACAAATACTTTATAAAAACGTCGCCTTTAAAAAACCTAAAACCCAAATACCTTTACGAAAGCCTTCTCACATTTGGAAAAAATGTTGGACTATGTAAATGCCATAACACAATGCAGTTCTGTTTGAGCTGTTAACACTGACGTGCTGGGTGGGATAGCATGCGTTCCAATGCATTTGCATGCTTTCGGTAGGCGCTCACAAGCGAGTGTATATCCATGCCTCTACGTGCGCATGTACACCGTGTATGCCATGACCCCATGGTGTCAACCGCCCTTGTCAGCATTGCGTTTGACGCGTGTTTTCATGTGATCGTCAGACCACTCTCATTTATGCATATGTTGAACGTGATGACCCGGTAACGTTGACCGCCGTCAAAGATGGCAGAAGTCTCCTGCCAATATCAAGCGCCGCCCTGATGGCAGCCTTTTGGATGGCTCATCTTGTGGGAATTTTGAGGCATTCCATGTTTTCGATTGAACCATCTAATGTGCTTGCGTTTCTCCAAAATCTGAGCGACTCCCATCCAACGGCGTCTACAGCACGATATCCTCAACACTTGCTCCACCTATACCAGTTCTGGCAGGACCCCACGCAACCGTAAAACAATCCTCGGGTGGGCACACAACTTCAACAGAAGCCCGTGCGCCCCTCCACCCCTGCGGCATGCCCCAGTTTCCCATTGCCCAAGAGCATGGCACACACTTCTTCCACAAGCCGGATCAACCTAGCTTTGAATGCCTCCGCCTCTGCAACCGGGACACCCAGACGTCGATGAGCTCGACTTCTCCTGGTGCCCACGGTATTCCAGCGGGAAAGTATTCAGCGCCTCCTTGCGGGGACTGAACCCCTGACTTGGCCAGCCGGAGATCCACTCCCAGTGTCTCAGCGCTTGCCCCCGCGGCTGGTGCCGGGTGCAGCGCACTTGACCACCAAATACGCCCCGAGGGGTCCCCTTGCTGCGTCCCCTCCCTCCACTTGATACACCACACTTCTGATCCCTCAGCATCTCCAAACCGAAACCCCCCAGCATCCCCAGGCCGGAAGCCGAGTTGCGCATCCAAGCCATAGCAGAGCTCAGTGCAAACTTACAGCTCCGGGAAGTCCCGCTCCACCACCGTGAAGACCACCTCACAGTGGTCCGTGTTCTTGGCATCAGCCTTGACGATGGATATCCCCTCGGGTATTGATCCAAAATATGTTGTACCGTGTGAACCCCCAGGCCCGCCCCCCTCCTCGGCAACCCCAGCCTGCACCGCCTGCTGCACAGCTCCTCCCTCTCGCCGCCGCCTGCAGATCTGAGCCTTCTTGCAAGCAGACCGCCTTTGCCAGCAGCGCGTGAAGAATTTCACTTCCAGCGCACCCACCCGGATGCATCAGGACGCTTGCTGTCCGCGGCAGGATCGCCGTGGTGCCCGGAGGCAGGGTGTGGGGCTATTCTTGCGGAGACGAGCCTGCGCCAACGCCAGGGCCGAGGTGGGGATTGCGTGGCTGCCTATACTATGCTCAGCGCTGCGTTCCGGTTCAGGGGGATGGCGGTGGTGGGGAGCCGGGGCGAACGGCATGCGGAGGGGCAGGCAGAGGGGTGGCAATCTCATTTCAGAACCGTCCCTTCAGTGTTCACGGGAAGACTCAACCCGCACTGAAGTTTTCAACTATTGTCTGGCAAAGTATTGCCTAGGACGTTTCCCTATGCATCCCTGCCCTTCAGTGAAGCAACATTGCTTACGAGCCGGCAACTCATACCTCTTATGAGAGGGTAAGTCCTGACTGTTTTTATATATTCCTTCTTGTGCACTTTGTGCAGAGTATGCCTGGTGGTGCCAATGTCGAGGCATACAAGCAAAGCTTCAAATATGTAATAGATCTCTGTTTCCAGGTAGGAAGTATGGTCGCTCAGTCAATGTTTGGAGGCTTGGCGAAGAGGCTGCGCAGGCCATGAGCTCTGGCCCAGGATCATGGCGTGGTGCGGAGCATGGTGCCCAGGAAGGGGCTGGAGAGCCTGTTGGGGCTCCTGGCCTTCTGCACGAGGAGGGGGTTTGCCAAGAGGTGGCTCCTTGGCTGCCACGGTGGATCGGAGGAGGGTGAAGGTACCCCACGGGGTGCTGGAGGACCTGTCCGTGCTGGAGCGAGTGGTGCGCCAGTACAATGACAGGAGGTGGTCCTGCACCGCTTGGTGGTGGACGGGAGGCACTTCGGCACGGATACTTCGGAGACCCTGGGCTTCGGGAGGGCTTCGGGAGGGCTTCGGGAGGGCTGAGAGAAGCGGTTCTTCCTCCTCATCCGGGCGGACCTGGCGAGGATGCCGCAGCGACCCTGGCTCCCGAGAAGGCTCGGGGTCCCTGCCAGTTGGAGCATCAACTACCTCGAGCTGTTCGCGGTGTGGTGGGCGCTGTGCACTGGGCGCGATGGATGCAGGGGCGGTCATGCGGTCATGCTGTCATGCAGTCATGCAGTCATGCTGTGCAGTGGGCGCGATGGATGCAGGGGCGGTCATGCAGTCATGTTGTCATGCTGTGCAGTGGGCGCGATGGATGCAGGGGCGGTCTGTTGTCATGAACATCGACAACCAGTCTGCCATGGGTTTCATGTACCAGGTGGGCAACTGGTGGGGGCCGGTGGAGTATCTACCGCTGCTGAAGCAGATCTTCTCTTGGGGCTCTGGGATTGTCATCTGGGGTGAGGATGAGGAGGCGTGCCGCAGGCTGGGGGGAAGCCGGCGGAGGCCCTTTTGGGGGGTTCTGGCACAGGGTCCAGCGAATGTCGTGCTCCGGAGTTGCGGAAGCTTCAGGGAGCGTAGGCGTGACCAGCCAAGTCCCAACATCAAAGCATCGATGGCATCCTGATAGAGGAGGGTGGGTCCCTGTCTCCATCGGGGGGTTTGAGCCAAGAGCGGGGCCATGCTTTGGCTTCCGGGTGGCGCGATGTCGGGGAGCATGCAGGCTGAGGAGGGTGGCGACGTGTCGGGGAGCATGCAGGCTGAGGAGGGTGGCGATGGCACCCGGCGGATATGCCACCGACACATCATGGGAGGGGCGCGGCGAGACTTGGCGGGACCCGGAGTGTTTTTACCTTCGGCCGTCCAGCAAGGCCAGGCCGGGGCAGCACTCAGATTTACAAGTGAGTCTGGGCGGGCTGGAACCCCTTGGGTCTCAGGGTGCCCGCGGGTAGATCATCCAGCGGTGACCGTTGGTAAAACGTCGGCCAACCATAAACAGCGCGTGGAATGGGTCGATCCTCCGAGCAGGGTGCACGGCAGCTTTCTTTGATGCGGATTCCTCTCTCTATGGCTTGAGACCCGTTATCAAAGGAAGTCCAAACCCATTATCGCACAAACATTTTCTCACGCAAATAGTTCACCTTTTTGGTGCCTCGGATATCTTCATCATACCCAAGTTGGTGAAAGTAAATTCGGACATCGAGCTCAAGTCGTTGGAAGGAGCGCTTTTACTCATCGCGGAATTGGTTCGGTACTAAGACACGTCACACCGCCAGCCCAGCAGTCGCCCCAGCAAGCCCCCACATCCGTCAGGCATTGTCTTGATCAGATTATGTCTCGCAGGGCTGGCACATCAGTGCTTCAAGAGGAAATAGCGAGATAAGGCAGCACTCAGTCCGTGGTGAAAAGAGCTCGCTGTGTCCAGGTATTGAGAACATCACGTTCTGTTTCAAAATTCCACGAACGTCGATTTTCATTGCAACGGGGAGATCGCAAGATATATGCCTATAATGACCAATACACCGCATCAAGTCGTCTGCATACACACACACGCGGCGTAATATATGTGAACACCATACATTGTAGTATGTGTTGATATATGTGATTTAGGCCATTTTAATCCGACTCATAAGGTTAATTGTGTTAAGCGTAGGTATTGTGTTAAGTGTAGGTATTGTGCAGCTCGGCTACGGCCAAGTCGTTTTCAGGGTACGGACCCGTTGTCCTGGCAGAGTTGAAAGAAGTGGGGCTTCTCTGTCCCAACAATATCTCCGCTTAACACAATATCTCCGCTTAACCCGAGCAATAGGATCAAATGGACATAAATCACACACACATATATATATATATATATGTCGACACTACAATCACCATAAATTGAGCTTTGGCGGTGCTATAAGGCACATATATAATGACCTGTATGTGTGTATGCAGACGACTCGATGCGGTATATAGGTCACTGTAGGCATATCATTATCTCACTATCTCACCGTTGTAATTTCGAAATGCCCGGTCCAGTGCCACGGCCCCTCTTCGCGATGCCATGCGGCAGGGAGGGGGTGCAAGTGATGCCATGCGGCAGGGAGGGGGTGGAGCTGGCATGGCATCATGGATACCATGGCACCTCACTAAAACCACGTGACTGTCCGCATAAAGATAATGCATCCATTCCTCCTACCACGTGGCCAGAAATCAAGATATCCTTTTGTGCAAGGGATGCACTACACCGCCACATCAGCGGCTCCGAATCTGATCCAACCCGATACACGGAGTGCTTTACAAAGAGACTCCAAACGAAAAGAGCAGTCGCTGCGCACATGCAGCCCTGCTGACTGACGATCTCCAGGCAGATGAGCTGAAAGTTGAAGTCACAACGAGGGTCACTGCACAGACCTCGCCCCCCATGCAGCTTCTCCACAATCAAAGCTCTCACCTGCATCTCCCGCGTCACCTGCAGGGCCTTTGCAGAGTGCTGCCTGTTAGGGTTTTGTCTCGGTCTGTGACTGGCACTGCATACGCACTCCCCACACCACAATATCTCAAGCTGGGTGTGTTCGCCCTTTCGACCACTTACAACTTGGCAGACAGCATAGGGTGGGGCTTGTATTCACTCTTAATCACTCTTTGCATCGTAGTCTTTGCGCAGGAAACCTTGAAGCGCCGCCCTAGGGGATGTTGGCGCTGCTGACAGCGTTGCTGGCGGCTGTTTTTGCTGCGAGAGAGAGAGAGAAACGGCCGACCAGCAACACGCTTGGTTTCCTGAAATCAAGAAATAGCAATACTTGTCACGCCTGACACGCCAGACGTGCAAGACCCGCCAGTCTGATGCATCCCACGAGCCTAGGGCATGGTGCGCAGGAAGGGGCTGGCGAGCCTGCTGGGGCTCCTGGCCGTCTGCAGCCAGGTGGTGTGGAGGTGATAATTTGCATTAAATTCTAAATTGGTCTTGAGGATTGATGCCGGACTGGATGAGGATGCAACTCCCCCGTGCCTAACAAGTGAAGCTGGGCATGGGGGTCAGAACCAGTGAACAACACTACGCATCGCTGCGATCGATCAAGCATTCGACGGCTGTGATTGGGAGTCGGCGCCTAAGCATAACACACGAGCACCAAGCGATGATATTGTGTAAGTTGCGCAGAGCTCACCGGGCGGAGTGGCTGGTGATCACGCTGCTTGCGTGCAGACTCGGCTGGCGGTGCCGGGAGGAGTGTGCGCCCCGCGATGCCGGTGCCGGCCTGCTGCCAGCAAGATTCGGCATCGAGGCCTGGTCCAGCCCGCCAGCACGCAGCGCACTGCCGTCCTCATGCTCTACCACCGAGTCCAGCAACGCTTTCGTATGCACCAAAACTTGCACAAATCCGCGGCGGCGAGGAGGGCCCCCGGCCCTCAGCGGCGAGGAGGGTCCCCGGCCCTCAGCGGCGAGGAGGGTCCCCGGCCCTCAGCGGCGAGGAGGGTCCCCGGCCCTCAACGGCGAGGCATGCTGCTGAGCGCCGCTGGGATTGGGTCGAAGGCAATGATGCGCGTAGGGAGGTAAAAGATCATCCAGCGCACATGCGACGCTGTCTATGGGGGTGTCGCCGGACGAAGGGCAAGAAGGCGGCGGGAGAGGGGTGACCGCTCAGGACTAGATTGAACACCAGTTGATATTATCAGATTGAAATCTTCCTTTGCACAAGATGACGAGACCGTTGGATACTTTAATGCGGCCGCCTACCTGCGGTGCAAGCGTGGGTGACGCGCTGGGTGCCACGTGCAGCTCGCTGGTGGCTTTAGGAAGAGTGTGTCTCTGGGACCCGCCAGCTTCCCGCTCCCACACTGGCGAGGCGTCGCGCTGGCTGGGCGAGTCTCGCACGTCCCAGGGCAAGTTCAGGTCCGTGTCAAGAGCAGTCTCCCCATCCAAGCCTGGCTCGTTGGGGGGGCATATGTCCGCAGCAACTTCACCCACGAGGGAGTGCGGGCCCGAGGCGCCTGGCTTCCACCTCGAGGACGGTCTTCCGGTGTCTGCCCCCCCTGGTGGTCCAGAAGCTAGTGCAGCGTCCAATCTTAATCCGCCTCCGCCCGCGCCCCCAACTCAGCCGAGGGTGATTTGAGCTACTGCAAGATGGCATGTCAGACTCCAGCCGCAAGGATGCCACATCGGATGCCAGCCGGTCCGCGTGGATTGCAGCGGACACACTTCAGGCGCGCGGCCATGCCTTGACGGCGGGCGCATGGCCCAATATGCGAGGCCCACCGCGCAGCTCAGGATTGAGTCGTAGGGCAGGGAGCTCACTGTGAGGCTGGGGTGCAGGGGGCATACATTGATTGCTGCCGTACGTTGCACATTCGCGAGAGCTCCGGGGACAGAGCCCCAGTCCTGCTCAGCGATTGGCTGGGATCCCAGCAACTCCCCATCTCCTCAGAGGCTGCACGGAGCCGCATCATCCGGGCATTCACAGCTCGCGCCGCGCACTGCGCAGGTGGGCACGGAGCCCAGTGTTGGAGAGGCGTGGCGGAATCTGGGGTTGTGTGCGCCTGGTGCAACTCGCTGCTGGAAGACACGTGTGCCGCGGCGCATCCACGTGGCGGCCTCACTGCTGGAGGAAGTGCTGTGGAGGGCTTCCTGGCCCCCTCTCTCAAGGGTCCCCCCCGGGCACTGCGCCGCATACCTGTGTGCGTGTTGGATGGACCAAGACGGCAGCGAGCGGCCCGGTAAGAGATCCGTCTGGGTGGCCACATCCTCCAGGCAGGGACCTGCTGGCGCCGCAGCGGCAACCTCACTGCCTCTCAGCTCCCCTGCCCGCAGTCCAGCGAATGCGCCCAGTCCACCTCTAACCCCCTACTGGCAGCCCAGATGGCACCTTCAGTCACTCTCCACCCACCTGCCAGCGGTCAAGATGCACACCCTCAGTACCACTCAACTCCCCCGGCTAATCCAGATCCCCTAAAGCATCCCTGCGGCTCAAGCGAGATGACTCAGCACAAACAACCATTGCGGCGGCCGCCACTCTCACGCAATGCCGCAAGACTCGAGGCCACCACACACTGCGGGGTTGGATGCTCTCCACTGTTCCATCTAGCGGTGGCACAAGCTCATCGTGGAAGCCCTCCCAGAGATCCTCGCGGAAACTTCATCTCACAAAACATGCTGTAGCGATGCGGTCCAATCAGCTCACACTAAAGTCCTCCACACAGCGCCCCCGTGGCAGCGCCCTTGTGGCAGCGCCCTTGTGGCAGCGCCCTTGTGGCAGCGGCCCGGGCTGAGCGCCTCACCTTCTGTGCTGCAGCTGGGGCGATCAAAAGACGAACTCGGTTGGTGGGGAGCTGCAGAAGGCTGCCGATCTCTTGCAGTGCCGTGCCCAGGCTCTCGCCCCTGCCCGTGGCTCTCCCTCGACGTGCGCGAGGCTGGCCTGCGAGTCGCCCGCCCCGCACCGAGCGCGCACCCCTGAGACGGATTTCCTTCAAACTGCGAGCACAGCTATGGCAGGCTATAGTTCGAGCAGACGACACACGGCCACGTGGACCTATGGGGGCGCGTCTTCGCCTCGCCCTGATCTCTCGATGCGTCTGGGGCACTCGGGACGAGCGCGCAGCACAGACCTGCCGGGCACCTCGGGGGCCACGAGTCGCCAGGCACCTCGAGTCGCCGGGCACCGCTGGTCGCCGGGTCACGTGACAGTGTGCCAGATCAGGCGAGGGTGACAATGCACGCGCCACAGGTGAAGTCGTATGAGGGTGGCTCACCGCTTGCTTTCACTGCAAGATGGCGCGGTCGGCTGGAATTGGAGGGGGTCAGAAGGCCGCGGGGTCGCATGACCTGGCGGTGTGGGGTCGCATGACCTGGCGGTGTGGGGTCGCATGACCTGGCGGTGTGGGGTCACATGACCTGGCGGTGTGGGGTTGCATGACCTGGCGGTGTGCGGTCGTACGACCATGGCATTGAAGGGACGAAGAGTCGTCTGGACGATTGGTGACGCCCCGTGCGTGTGACCACTCAGAGGCCGCCGACCGTCAGCCTTTGTTCGGCCTGGCAACATGACCCGCCACGCCCGCACGAAGTTAGCGGGAGCCTCCTGAGCGTTGTTGCGACATTCTTCAGCAGGTGCGGCGGCGGCGGCCGGACGAATGGCCACGCTCCGGCGCGGCTGTACGGCCCGGCAACCGCCCCGCAAGGTGCCCCGCCTGCGCCCGGCACTCAAAGTCCACGCTGCAACACGAGCCTGCCACATGGCACGCTTGCGCATCACCACAATCAATGTCTCGTGGCCGCGGGTCGATCGCAATGCACTGCGGCGCCTCCGTTAGCGGCGGCGCGGGGCCCCAGCCATGATCACACCCGAGTGCGCTGATAGTAGGCGAACCCGCAATTTTGAAACACAGATGCGCAGGGCGGGTAGAATGCACCACGCCCCCCTGTCCATGGAGCCTCCGTCTGCGCTCCAGTGCTCGTGCGCTGCGCCCTGGCGAGGCGCGTGGCCAGAATCTGCATCACCACCTCCTCCTGCTCCACGCACCCGCCACTCCCCCGAAGCCCTTCGCCAGCACCCTGGCTTCCCGCCCTCATCCACTCTCGAGGGTCCTCCCGGGCCGCCTGCTGCAGCTGACCTGCCAAACGAAGGCGATGGCAAGCACACCGCGCACCATCTGCACACCGTCGGATCGACCGCCTGATCACTCTGGCAAGTCACTCGAGGCTTACCAGTCCCCAGAGTGCTGCGCATTTCAGCGCAGACTTTCTGAGCGCCAGCTGGATGCAAGGGCGCCCAGAGATAAGGGACCAAGCAGCGCAGGAACCGCGCAGGGAGGAGCGGGGCAAGCCTGGCAGGTGCGCCGCTCTTCATCGCCCACATCCTCCTCCAGCACGTCGAGGAGCTGCTTCATGCCATCCCCTACTCGGCCCCACAGCTCCTGCTCCGCGGCCTTGGGCGCAGCCAGCACCGCCTCGGCCGCTTCACCTGCTGTCATCGGGCACTCCGCATGACGCGCCTTTTGCTCCTGCCCGAGCTCTCTGCCCTCTCCCAAATGACACGTCAGTCCCACATCCAGCAAGCCAGCACAGCAGAACGCCTGGCTCAAGCACTCACACGGGGTGTCAGTGCCATGGCCCACCTCTCAGAGGCCTCCGAGGAGCGCGGGCTCGGCTCGCCCTCGCGGCTACTGCACGCATCATCCAGCATCAGCTGCAGGCCGTGCTGCAGGCGCAAGGCATCTCTCTCTGCATACAACTCCTGAACCCACCAGCCAATCGCTTCTCGTTATGGATAGCTTTGGCCGCTGCCCCTATCGCACTTGGCATAGGGGCCGGCGAGACGCTTCCCCGATGTCACCCTGAGTCCATGACTCCTCCCTCACCTTGTGGTTGCTGCATCCCCTCCAACTTAGCCTTTTTCCGCATCCATCCTTTTGCCTCGGTTTATCTCACTCCAATGAAACTAAGCTTGTCACCTCCGGGCCTCCAGCCTGGAGGCCCCAATGGGGAAGCTCGATGTGGAGTATATCAGAGAGTGAGCATCCTCCCTCGTTCCCCGCACATTCCCATCTGCCTCCGTCTGGGCGATTAGAATTGCCCTCAAGTTTATTACGAGGGAGAAGTGGGGAGCCTCGCTGCAGTACATCGCGGAGGGATCCTACGAACGGGAGCTGGCAAGAGACCACCTTGGCACCACAGAACCGTGTTGGAATCCAGCAGTGGGGACTTGTATCTGCGGTTTCAATTCATATTCTTTTGGGGCCTCTGCCGGCCGGGCGCACCTCCAGCTGCCTGATGAAGGCCTTCAGCAGCCGCCGCCGGCCTGCACGTCCCGTCCGCCAGTGAATACCGGGGATGGTCGATTGCGAATGCGGCGGCGCCAAACGGCGCTGCGGTCCGCAACGGAGCCGCTGCCCGAGAACATCTTTGCATCAGGGGGCAGGATTCATATCGTCGGTGGGCAGCTGCTTGGGGTAGGAGAGGCCTCTATAAACCGCGGAGCCAGCCCGAGGCGAGGCCAGGGCACCTTGAGCCATCCTGGCGATCTCCTGCTGCAGCCTCCGCGGATCGGTGCTCGCCATGCTCCGCGTCGCTGCACCCCGGCTGCGCACACCCAGTCGGTTCTCTTAACATCCAGTCGGCTCTCTTAACATCCAGTCGGTTCGCTTAACATCCAGTCGGCTCTCTTAACATCCTGTCGGTTCTCTTAACATCCGGTCGGTTCTCTTAACATCCAGTCGGTTCTCTTAACATCCGGTGGCTCTTAACATCAGTCGGTTTCTCTCAACATCCAGTCGGTTCTCTCAACATCCGGTCGGTTCTCTTAACATCGTCGGTTCTCACGTCCGGTCGGTTCTCTTAACATCGGTTCTCTTAACATCCGGTCGGTTCTCTTAACATCCAGTCGGCTCTCTTAACATCCGGTCGGTTCTCTTAACATCCAGTCGGTTCTCTTAACATCCAGTCGGTTCTCTTAACATCCAGTCGGTTCTCTCAAGTCTAGCAAACTACCCCGCCCCGGACATGGCACCGCGCGCTCGCAGGGAAGCGGCACCGCGGCAGCTAGGCAGAGCGGAGCGCGAAGTCCAGCAATATAACAGCAGCGGCCACACTCTGACGCAGTCGACATGCGCGCGGCAGCAGCCACCTCGAAAATGCTGCAACCCCCATCGAATTCTGTTGCGAGTGGCCCAATCTCTGCTCCGCCTTCCTCTCCGCCTGCAGCCTCCCCATTGCCTCGAGCTCCAGGGCGCCTTTCTCGGCCTTCAGCAGCTCCATCTGCGCGCCTCAACTGCTGTCATAAAACATGCGTGTGCGCTGCAGCCGCAGCCGAGAGGTGAGCTTGGGTGACACTCCCGAACGAGACGCCAGATGGTGGTGGGCATGCTTCAGGAAGAGTGGTGGTGGGCGTGCAATGTGCCAACCCTCCCTAGCCGGAAGTCACTGGGGCCAGGTGCACGCTGCGCTGGAGCGACCTGACTCTGGTAGCTTCTGCACCGCTGTAATAGGGAGTGGCGCATGGCCCTGGAGGCAACACCCCCCTTCGTCAGCCCCGAACAGCGTAGACCAAGGTTCCCTTGCAATCTTCTCTAGGTGTCCTTCGGCGCACGGTACAGACGGTCCACGTGGCGCTCAGTACAGACGGTCCATGAGGCGCGCGGTACAGCCAGAAAAAATAGTGACAGGGCCACAACACCACAAGCGGGTGACGGTATCAGAGACCCTAACAGCAGGCAGCCGCGCGAATCAATATCAATGCCCCTATAACTTCATAGGAGAGTAGTAGGGGAGAGATCTGCATGAATCCTATGACTGAAGAGGAGGGCGATCTGCATGAATCCTACGACTGAAGAGGGGGGCCATCTGCATGAATCCTACGACTGAAGAGGGGGGGGAGATCTTCATGAATCCTACGACTGAAGAGGGGGAGATCTGCATGAATCCTATGACTGAAGAGGGGGGAGATCTGCATGAATCCTACGACTGAAGAGGGAGGAGATCTGCACGAATCCTACGACTGAAGAGGAGGGCGATCTGCATGAATCCTACGACTGAAGAGGGGGGCGATCTGCATGAATCCTACGACTGAAGAGGGGGCGATCTGCATGAATCCTACGACTGAAGAGGGGGAGATCTGCATGAATCCTGTGACTGAAGAGGGGGAGATCTGCATGAATCCTATGACTGAAGAGGGGGGCGGGGATGCACGGAGATGGCGGCCTCGACGGGGGGAAGGGGCGCGCACTTCTCATCAGAGAGCTTCCTGCCTAGCTGCTGGCTGTTGGCCTCGACTTGGTGCAGAGCCGCTGATACTGCATGGCTGAGCATCTCCAAGTGCGGGGACCGGTGCCGCACGAGTGACTCCGCCTTTTCCATGCTGCATTCATCGCTGTAGCCCTCCTGACGACGCGTTCCAGATATTTCCTGGAAGGCGTTAGATGACGACAAAATGGCAGATGACATCATCCACACCACACTCCCTCCGAGGCGGCGCGAGCTTCACGCAGCGCCCATTTCGGTGCCCCTATCAGCGCATTTCGGTGCTCCTATCGGCGCATTTTGGTGCCCCTATCAGCGCATTTCGGTGCCCCCATCAGCGCATTTCGGTGCCCCTATCAGCGCATTTCGG
>LGRX02033742.1:0-29943 GCA_001247695.2 Cymbomonas tetramitiformis | reverse complement strand
GCGGGCCCCGGAGAGGAGAGGGCGGCGGTCGAAGTGCGTACGATGACAAATGGAAGCGGGTAGGCCGCCCAAATCACAAGATGATTCGGTCATAGCATGGTGACGTGGCTGCGACTGCAGCGAGCATGCGCTGGGGACTTGGCTACCATTGAGCCTCGGCGGGCATGCACACGGTGTGGAGAGGCCGGCACATTAAAAGGGTCTGGCGATCACCTGCAAGCCCGCGGATGTGAGGTAGGCGAGCTCGTCCTGCAGAGCTCGGAGCTCACTCTGAAGGTGTGCACTGGCCATCACCCTTGTCCTCAGCTCGTGGTTCTCCTCCTGCCATTGCGCAATGCGTTGTGCGCCACATGCGGCGCACATCCGGTCATCGCATCAATCTTGTTTTTTCACAACCTGCGCTCCTTTGGAGGAGGCGAGATGTGGCATGCCTCCGGACCGGTCATGTTAGCTTGGCGGTATGTCGTCATCCTTTGCTAGTGACTCCAAAGAGTTGACGATTTTAGCATCATCCTCGAGCACAAAGATGACCAATCCGGCGCGTGGCGCGTGATGTCTCTAAGTGATCGGACCGTCAGATAGCGCACATGACCAATCCGGCGCGTGACACGAGATGCCTCTGAGTGTTCGGACCGCCAGATAGCGCACATGACCAATCCGAAGGAAAGTGACACGAGATGCCTCTGAGTGATCGGACTGCCAGATAAGCTACATGACCAATCCGGCGCGTGGACACGATGCCCTGAGGTTCGGACTGGCCAGATAGCGCACATGACAACTGGGCGAGTGACACGAGATGCCTCTGAGTGATCGGATCAGTCAGATAGCGCACATATGACCAATCCGGCGCGTGGCACGAGATGCCTCTGAGTGATCGGATCCGTCAGATAGCGCACATGACCAATCCGGCGCTGGGTGGCGCGGTGGATGTTCTAAGTGATCGGACCGTCAGATAGCGCACATGACCAATCCGGCGCGTGACACGAGATGCCTCTGAGGATCGGACCGTCAGATAGCGCACATGACCAATCCGGGCGCGTGACACGAGATGCCTCTGAGTGATCGAACCGGCCAGATAGCGCACATGACCAATCCGGCGCGTGGCGCGTGATGCCTCTGAGTGTTCGGACCGTCAGATAGCGCACATGACCAATCCGGCGCGTGGGCACGAGATGCCTCTGAGTGATCGGGATCCGTCAGATAGCGCACATGACCAATCCGGCGCGTGGCATGAGATGCCTCTGAGTGATCGGACTGGCCAGATAGCGCACATGACCAATCCGGAAGGTATGCGTGATGCCTCTGAGTGATCGGGACCGTCAGATAGCGCACATGACCAATCTCGGCGAGTGACACGAGATGCCTCTGAGTGATCGGACCGTCAGATAGCGCACATGACCAATCCCGGGCGCGTGGCGCGTGATGCCTCTGAGTGATCGGACCGTCAGATAGCGCACATGACCAATCCGGCGAGTGACACGAGATGCCTCTGAGTGATCGACCGCCAGATAGCGCACATGACCAATCCGGCGCGTGGCACGAGATGCCTCTGAGTGATCGGACGTCAGATAGCGCACATGACCAATCTGGCGAGTGGCTGTGATGCCTCTGGAGGATCGGACCGCCAGATAGCGCACATGACCAATCCGGCGCGTGGCGCGTGATGCCTCTGAGTGATCGGACCGTCAGATAGCACACATGACCAATCCGGCGAGTGGCACGAGATGCCTCTGAGTGATCGGACCGTCAAATATCGCACATGACGGGGTGGCGTCAATAAGATACGGCCTTTCTCTCGGCTTTCAGAGCTCTGACAGCTTCGTTGGACACCGCACCTCGAGAGCCTGCATCTGCAAGGAGCGGGTGCTCTCGGAGCTCTCGCAATTGCGGCACTTTGCGGTGGGTTGTGCTGGCTTGGGACTGGACTGGTCCAAGGAGGCGCCCACGATGTCTTGTCCAGTGGCTTGAAACGCCGCGCTTGGCAGCATGGGAGTCGGAGCCACCTCGCCCATATCCTCTAAGAATCCTGTACGTTGCATGTGCTGGTGATCAGCGGAGGCTGTGTCTACTGCGAGCCATTTGATCTCAGCGGCCCGGGGGAGAAACTGTGAGCTATGCCCCGCAACAGGAGAAAACTGCATCTCTGTCGGTGGCTCATGCAGCGCCGGTGGAAGACTTTCTGGCTTATATGGCTCCGGTTCCGATGACGGCTCCGGCTGTGGGGACGGTTCCGGTTGTCGGGATGGCTGTGGCTGTGGCTGTGAAGATAACTTGGATTGTTGCAATAGTGCCGGCTCAGGTGAGAGATCCGAGTTTGGTGACGGCTGCTGCAGTGATGGCGCTGACGGCGATGCCAGCTTTGGGTGCTGGGACGGCGCCGGCTGCAGCGATTTCTCCATCTGTAGTGGCGGCATCGGCTGTGGTGGTGGTGTTGGCTGTGGAGAAGGCGTAATTTGCGGGGCTGATGCTGGATGCGGGGACGGCGCCGGTTGCGGGGACGGATGCTTTTGCGGCCGTGGCGGCTTATTCTGTGGTACTGGATGCGGGGACGGCGCCGGTTGCGGGGACGGATGCTTTTGCGGCGGTGGCGGCTTATTATGTGTGGCATCTGCATTCAATTTCTCTCTATTCCCGAGTTGTGCCTCGCCATCCAGCACCCCGCATGCTCTGTTCACCGATGAACTGGAGTCCTGCATGCTCCCGCCATGCCATTAATGTTATCCATGCCATCTATGCATCGTGTCCAATTGCATGAGCATGCTGCACGGCAGGTGACAGCCCTCATGACATTCGTCGCCATGAGCCCAACAATACCGCCTCAGCTCCGTGGGAACGACTTGACCCGGATTGCTCCTTTAGAGCCCACATTGCATCATCGAGTGGAGAGCGCCACCACGAGAGGCCTCCCGGCAGGCGTTCTCCACAGGCCACAAAGAGGGGGCGAGCTTTACCTTCACCACATCGATCCTATTTTGGTCGTTGGTATTCTGCATCAGCTTCTTGAGGTTCGACTGCAGCTCAGCGGACTTGGCTCGCTCCTCCTCCACCTGGCGCTGCAGTTCCTTCTCCGAGAGCACTCGATCACGAAGCATGCCTTGCTGAATGCTCACTCTTTCCCTGAGCCCACACCTCCCCGCCCGCTCCACCCTCCCTCTTCCCACTTCTCATGGCATTCCCCTTCTCTCCTGCTCAGGAGCAAGTCTCAGACTGCCTACATTATGAGACATTGAAGGCGCCGCCCCTCAGAAGCTCAGAGGTTCAACATGCTAATCAGTTATTAGAGATGGAAGCTGGAAGAAGCTGCATGGCTTTGTGTTATCGTATCATCGTGGAGGCCAGTGTCACTTCAAAGCCCCTCGCATGGCTTTGTGTCATCGTCTCATCGTGGAGGCCAGTGCCACTTCAAAGCCCCTCGCATGGCTTTGTGTCATCGTGTCATCGTGGAGGCCAGTGCCACTTCAAAGCCCCTCAAGAAGAGGTGCAAACTCTTTCATTTGCGCCGGCATCAAATTACTAGGTAAGGGGTTTGGAGGGAAAGGGGAGAATCGAAGAGGTGCGAACTCTTTCATTTGCGCCGCCATGCGCTCCTTCTCCCGCACCAGCTGCTCCTGCAGAGTCTCAATCTGGATGGTCAACGACGACTCGAGCTGGTTCATCTCCTTCAGCGCTGCTTGCCTGCAGCAAAAGACAAGAATCTCGAGCGTTGAGCCGCAGCCATATCCGGCCACGCGTGCACCGCAGGTATTCCTTTCATATTGTATCAAAATTGTGTTACTGTTTCTTCAGAATGCCCAAATAGTGAAAATGCGCCAAGTCAGCGGAATGCCCAAATAGTGAAAATGCGCCAAGTCAGCGGAATGCCCAAATAGTGAAAATGTGCCAAGTCAGCGGAATGCCCAAATAGAGAGGCACCTCTCGGCGCTCATCTGGGCTTTCAAGTAATCCAGCCGCTGCTCCGCATCCATGCGCTCCTGACCCGCCAGCGAGGCGCACGCAGAGCCAGCCCTCAGGGTAGCCAGGCGCATCGTGCAACCAGTGTCGCTATGCCTCAGATGGCGTGTCGCCCAAGCTGAGTGCGAGACACGGGCTCTGATTTCCCTTTGACTTGCCCACCGATGGGAGAGCGTGTAACGCAAGGAAGCATCCAAGTACGACGCCGGTGCATTTCAGCGCTCAAATATTCCTGCAAGAGAGGCTTTCGGGCTGAGCATAGCCTGCACTGTAGACCCCTGCACCCGCACCACACACCTCGACGCCCACACCATACACCCCTACACCCGCACCACACACCTCAACGCCCACATCACACACCCCTACACTCGCACCACACACCTCGACACCCGCACCACGCACCCCTATTCCTGCACCACGTATCCCTACGCCCACACGACACACCCCTACGCCCGCACGACACACCCCTACGCCCACACCACACACCCCTACGCCCCGCACCACACACCCCTACGCCCGCCCACACACCTAGACACCCACACCACTCACCCCTATACCTGCACACACACACCTATGCCCGCACCACACATCCCTATACTCTGCATCATGTACCCCAACATCCGCACCCACACCTCGACACCCGCACCACACATCTCGACACCCGCACCACACACCTCCACACACGCGCACTACACATCCCTATACTTGCATCATGTACCCCTACGTCCGCATCCACACACCTCGACACCCGCACCACACACCTCGACAACCGCACCACACACCTGACACCCGCACCACATACCCTACGCCCGCATGACACCCCTATGCCCGCACCACACATCCCTACACCCGCACCACACACCTTGACAGCCCGCACCACATATCCCTATGCCCGCACGACACACCCCTATGCCCGCATCACACACCTCGACAACCGCACCACCCACCTCGGCAGCGATGACCACTTACAACAGGTTGCAAGGCAGCATACGGCATCTCATCTGCTTCTGTGCCCACGGGGCGAGGTTGCTGGCCGTGCCGGAACGGGAAGGCGGCGACCGGATGGTGAACTATCGGCCACCGGGAGGGCTTGGGACACACAGGCAATTGTGGGGATGGGACCCCAAGTAGGAACAGTGCGGCGTGACAGTTGTAGGGCAAGTGTGGAGCGCATTGCTCAAGTTCGCGGCCACCTCGCAAGGCAATCACAGCAAGGGCTCCAGTCACGGGGAGTTGGTGCGGGGGGTAGAGGGCTACAGGCGCAAGTCGGTGGCGGATGCGCAAGTTTGGATGAGGGCAACCCAGTTTATCATTCTCAGCCCCTTGAGACAGCCCTTGGACATCTCAGCCGTGGCGTGGTGGGCAAGCTCTCTTGAGACCAGGCTCTGAGGCGTGTAGGGGCCAGCGGGGTACTGTGGGATGTGGGCTTGGTGGTGAAGGGGTGACTCGATTGGCGGAGGTGAGCCGGCTTCAGAGACACAGCAGCAGTGCGCCGGCAGGGCAGTCACAGAGGGGCTCAGGTGGCCCAGTGAGGCTCAGGGAGCAGAGGGGCGGTCCTGCGCGTGAGCTTGGTGGTGGAGATATGGCTCGCGCAGCACGGGAGGCAGGGATGAGCCGGCTTCGGGCGCAAGCCAGCAGTGCGCTGGCGTTGCGGATGCAGATGGGCTCGGGTGGCTCAGCGAGGCTTAGGGGGTCCCATTCTCCACGAGTGAGCTCCGGAAATTCCGGACAAGTTTCCCGAAGTGTGTGCTGAATCCTTTGATCCCCAGCGTGCCGGGTACATAGTGAAGCCGGTCTTTTGTGGCTACATTATGCCAAAGGAATCGGTCTTAGGAGTACACATTAGTACTAATTTTTCACACTCAGTGCAAGGGCTTCAGTCCCGTAGAGTTGGCGTTGGGGTAGGGGGTTGCAAGCGCAGATCGGTGGCGGGCGCGCGAGAACAGATGTGAGCAATTCAGTTTATCATTCTCAGCCCCTTGGGACAGCCCTTAGGAATACCGGCTGTGTCGTGGGTGGGCAAGCTCTCTTGAGACCAGGCTTTAGGGCAAGTAGGGAGCAAGGTGGTGGTCCTGAGCGTAGGATTGCTGGGGGAGAGGGCTCAAGCAGCTCGGGGGCAGAAGTGAACCAGCTTCAGAGATACAGCAGCAGTGCGCCGACGGTGCAGTTGCAGAGGGGATTGGGTGGCGTAGCAAGGTGTAGTAGGCCCCATTCTTCACTAGTGAGCTCCGGAGAATCTGGATAAGTGTCCCGAAGTGTGTGCTGAATACCTTGATCTCCGGTGTGGGTACATAGTGCAGCCGATCATGCAACACGCTGTGGATAGCCCATTGCACGAAATCACCGCTCTGCGTTAACAAAGTCAGGCATTGCCACGTGGTGCGTTACCTTCTCTGTCACCTTCAGCGTGGCCTCGGCGACCGCGAGCTTTAGCGCCATTTGGGCCTGCTTCGTGGAAAGCGCGCACTCTTCTACTCAGGAAACCCAGCGTGATGCCTGCACCCCCTTTGTGCAGCCTGAATGGGATACCCGTACCCCCTTTTGTGCAGCCTGAGTGTGATGCCTGCACCCCCTTTGTGCGGACACCACAACTCAGGCTGCACAAAAGGGGGTGTGACCTCTGACGGCCCAAAACGCGGCTAGAGGCGGATGAAGGGGCCAAAACGCGGCTAGAAGCCATATGGAAGCATTCCTCGAGAGGAACGGTTTCAATGGATGCAAAGACGGTGAAACTTACATGATCCGCAGTCAATTCAGCATCGTGGTCTTTGTACGCCTTGATCTGCAAACCTCTTGCGCTTTTAGGAGTTCGGGGCATAACAATTCCAATACAAAGTCCAGGAATCGCAATCGAAGAAAATATGTGGGGAGAGGCATGTAAACTACATCACCTGTAGGTCCCACGTACGCTGCCACGTGGCGTTCACCTGCTGCTCCGTGTTCCGCACCTGAGCCACGGCACACACTTCCACGTCAGCGTGACCGTCAAAGTGAAGGTCCCGATCTCACCAATCAACACAGCACAGCCTTCCACGTCAGCGTGACCGTCAAAGTGAAGGTCCCGATTCACCACCTAACACAGCACAGCCTTCCACGTCAGCGTGACCGTCAAAGTGAAGGTCCCGATCTCACGAATCAACACAGCACAGCCTTCCACGTCAGCGTGACCGTCAAAGTGAAGGTCCCGATCTCACCAATCAACACAGCACAGCCTTCGATGTGAGCTTGACCAAACTGTGCCCCGCGATGTCACCAATCAACACAGCACAGCCTCGATGTGAGCTTGACCAAACTGTGCCCGCGATAGTCACCAATCAACACAGCACAGCCTTCGATGTGGCTGACCAAACCGTGCCCCGCGAGGTCAGCAATCAACACAACACAGCTCGATGTGGCCGACCAAACCGCCCCGCGAGTCAGTGACAACAACACGGCTTTCGATGTGAGCTTGACCAAACCGTGCCCCGCGATGTCGCACACACCACAACACAGCCTCGATGGAGCGCGCCAAACCGTCGATGTCACCTATCAACACAGCACAGCCTTCGATGTGAGCGTGGCCAAACCGTGCTCCGCGATGTCAGTAATCAATGATCACCACATGGTCCGCGGTGACACCAAGCTCACAATGCGGCCCTCAACGTCACCTTCACTACTACATACCCCTTGATGTCACCCGGACTACCATATGGCTCTTCATGTTACCGTATGCATAATGCGGTCATCGATTCCACTGTGACCACAAAATGCCCCGAGACATTATCCTGACCACAACAATCCACCCTATACTATCTTGGCCAAATTAAGCCCTCGATGTCATCATAGATTTAGTGCATCCTCGGTGTCACCTTAATCACAGCTCGCCGGCGATGCCGCTATGACTAAAAGCCCGTGAGCTGATGAAGTGGCCGGAGACATAACAAGGTGTTGTAAGCACATGGGTCTGAAATGTTGCAAATGCGAAACGGGTCGAAATTGAAAGGCTCGAGTGACTTCAATTTCCTCTAAGGCCCCGCGGGTGATCCAGGTTCAGCCGCCACGGTCGAGCTGGTCGGTCGCACGAGGTGGCGCCAGAAGGAGGAGAAGTCACCTCCTCTTCGCCAGCCCTGCGGAGGTGGTCGAGCTTCTTGGCCATGGTCACGCGCTCGCCCTGGAGCAGCTCTCGCAGACTATCGTTGCGGAGGCTAATCGCCTTCGAAGCATCTCTGTGGCCGAATTCATCTCTCAGACTTCAGCTCTCATTAAGCTGCGAGCGCGATGCCAAAAGCGGACGGCGTTTCGAGTTTGAATGTTCATGCTGTCAGCGGGGTGCAGCTCCCTGATGGACGTGTTAGGGGAAGCAGGGATCACTGCTGGAATCTGGGTCGATGCCGTGCATTTGTGAAAGTGCAGAATCCTGAAAAAAGCCTAGAACCGTGCCGAGTTGCACACTTGGCGGGTTGTGCGCGGCGCTGGACCAGCTGGGGACGTGTGCTAGAAAATACCTAACTTTGTCCTGAAGTTCATTCGGGCCGCACCTAAACATCCTCTCACTCTGGTCAAGAGTCGAGACGAAGTTCTCGGCGAGTGTGCTGATAGATTCCTTCACTATGGACTGCACAGCCGTCCAGTCCGGCGGCAGGAAGCACTCGAGCTCCGACACTTTTTTGTGTATGTCCCCTTCAGCCTGCTACTTCGAAGGGTGTAACTGTTTGGTCAGCGGATCAAGCATGCTGCAGATTTGAGAGAGGGAACGCGAACTAACTTAAACTGCTAATATCAAGAGAGGGGACGCGGAAACGCGCACTGGCGTATGCTACAGATATTAACAGAGGGAACGCGGACTAGCGTGTGCGTGTGCAGCGTTTCTCATGGGAGGCTCGAAAATCTAGCAAGGGGCGCCAGGAACCGCGAAGGTAAGATTTCCGCCGTTGAGCGCCAGCAACCTTCTGCGGGGTGTGCAGATAGCACCCTGCCGCGTAACGTGTGTTTGTGGCAATGTCCCACTCACATTTTCGCGAGGTTCAATATCTATATATTCCCTATGTCTCTCACTCGGACTGACCACGAGCGAAGATGAAGGGAATTTAAAAGCAGAACTAGGCAGGTATGCAGCAAGGGGACGCTTTTAGCCATCAATGCCATATTAGCATATGATGGCAGGAAGTCAACTATAACAGTGCGCAAATTTCGCTTCGGGGCCACATACCGCTTTGGAATAAGTTTTTGCACTTTCTCGGACCAAGATCTTTACTTGTTGTAAGCAATTTGTAAAATATATATCTGTATCATTTTCCTTTAACGACCCCGTTGGAGAAGCCATGCTTTTAGCTTCAGCAACAAACTTCGAACGGACAGTTTCGCGGGGAAATTTAGGAGGCACGAAGTGGTGAACTTGGCGAGTTGGTTATACAGTTATCTGCTTTATGGACCTCACAGCTTGCAGCCTCTGAAAGCTTGATTTTAAGCGAGCCCGTTCGAATCTGCTGACAGAAGGAACTCCTCGGAATCAACCGAGGAAAATGTAAAACTATCAATGCAATAATGTATATCACTTTTCCTGGGCACGCAGGACCGGAGTCCAGAGGCGGCTCTTCATGCGGGTGTACCCTTAGGCAAATCAGTGGATCCCCAGTAGTACGTTTATTAATTTGAATTGTATGTTATTGTTAACGTTTGTTTGATATAATATTCATGTTTGATGCAAACTTTTTTTTCTAGGTGCCCGAACCCTAGCGTAGGGCTCTAACCTTCGCTTGTCATCTCATCCGCATCCCTTCCGGTAATTTGATGTAATTTGAGTTTTGGGGATCCGGATTGGCGCTGGCGTGGCGGTATTCTGCAACAAAAAGGGGAGGCCTGAGTGCTGAGACCCAGACCCAGACCGCTACTGTGTCACTGTACCGCAACCGCAAGTTACAACCTGACACTAGAGCCCTAGTAACTACTGTATAGTATTTCATTTCAAGTTCAAAAGGCCGCCCACGCTTTGCTCCTGGGGGGTGGGGGGCACCACATTGTTCACCCCCCGACTTGCCTTTCGGGTCTTGGGGGTCGGACCTCGCTACAGGAGGTGTCACACACAGTAGGAATTCCTATCCGATACTAGCGTAGGGCTCTATCGCATCGGTATATCTATCATATGATTTTATGAACTAACAAGTAACAACTATCTTCGATGCTCCTCTCGTCTGCTGATCTGACGTGAGACAGCCGAGCGAGACGGACGGGGACGGGAGAGCGAGAGGTTCTCGTTCTGCGTTCTCGGTCTGTCGGGTGTCCTATCAGCCCCACTACTCGACGCTCGTCTGTTCTGTTTAGAATTTTGTAAAATATATTTAGTTTATTTGAACAAGTCCATCGCTCATTTCAGCATCGCCATCTGGGCCAGTTGCGCCTGCTTCATTTTGATTTTCAGGATGCCAACAGCCTTCGTATCCGCCCTTGTCCTGTTTGCTTGTCACGGAATCGCCCAAGGATCCCGCAATCCCCTCCCTTCAGCGACCGATTGCCGGGCCCTTCCGAATTGCCACTCCATCTTTGGAAGTGGCATCATCGAGGGATGTGGCTGGTGCTGGGACACTTCCATCACTCTGAATCAGACCCACGGCGGCCGACATGGCACCTTTGAGGGTCCCAATGACGGGCTCGGGAAATGCAGCGATTGGACTTTCGACAGCTTGGAGTGCCAGAAGCACGTCGACTGCGACGGTGACGTGCCGACATGCGAAGGCATAGTCGGGACCTACTGTGGCTGGTGCGTCGGCCTCGATGGTGGGTCCTCAGGAAAAGCAATTAAGGGAACACCCTCGGGACCGAAGAAGGGGGTTGAGTGCGGCGAGTGGACCTGGGATCACGCCAAATGCCTCCGCTCGGACGGTCCCGAGCAGGTGCGGCTGTCCATGGCGGGCAACGCCGGCGAGATATATGCGCTCACCTGGGCGTCTGCCGCCGCCGGTTTGAACTCTAGCGCAGTATTCCACGGGCCATCGGCGTCGGTCACACTGCCGGCGGAAACCACTTACTTCCCGGCTACGAACGACGCAGGGTTTCAGTACATTCACCGAGTGCTGCTCAGAGGATCCGCTGCGGCTTCCATCGGCCTCACGCCGGGGGCGCCCTGCGAGTACGAGGTGTCTTTGTGCACGGAAGTGCAATGCCTCACCCGTGGCCCGTTCCGCTTCGCCAACAGACGGGATGTCGCAGCCCCGGGAGCCGCCCCCCTGTCCGTTCTGGTATTTGGGGATATGGGCAGATACGGAGGTGGCCAGGTTCTGCGGGCTTTAAAACGTGAGCTAGGAGGCCACGGCCCGACGAGCGGCACCAGCCTCATCACAGATGCCGTCATTCACGTCGGTGACTTTGCATATGACCTGGCAACGCACGACGGCTTAAATGGAGATACCTTCTTCCAGCGCGTTGAACCTTTGGCCTCGAGCGTTCCGTACATGGTGACGCCAGGTTGGCCTCGGCACTTTCCCACGCGAAGCCGCGGAACTCGTTCCGAAGTTATTTATTCCCTCCGGCGTGTCTCACACTCCGACGTCACCTCCTGACACCCGCCATGCGATGCTCGGCGGGTTACCTCGTTCTGTTATTGCATCTTTTGCTGCTGTGTGAATATGTTGCCGTATAGCTTGCCTCTTTACCCGAGAGCTGAATAGAGATTTATAGACTTTTCATGGCCAGGCAGGTGTATTCGATGGCGACAAACCGGCTCTAGGGGCTCAAGTCTCTAAGCGCGGGCTTGAGTCGCTATTTTCGGTTCGAAGGAGCCTTAACGGCCCCTCGAGATTGTAGATACGAAACCGCAATAGCCAGTTGCGATCAACTGATAACCTACTGAGTAACAAAACAACTGGTACCAACTGAGTAAAGTCATACCTCATAGAGACCACATCTCCCCTAGAATATGTGAACAGCAATAAGTGCAGTCCTCTTGGAACCAGTGGGCAACAACCGAAAGAGTGCGCGGTGCAACAGGCAACCACGAGATCCAGACAGGTGGCGATGAGATGAATGTCGCGTACTTTGCACAATACCGCAACCGCTTCACAATGCCCCGCGGCATGTATTCGGGGAGCACGGATGGGTCGGACCATCTGCGCGGGACGGACATGTGGCACAGCTGGAACCTGGGCCCGGTGCACTTCGTGTCCTATTCCAGCGAGGTGTTCTTCTCCTCTTCCAACGCTACGCAACAGCGCATGATCGATTGGCTCGAGCAAGACCTTACTGCAGCAAACACCGCAGCGGCACGCGCCGGGCAGCCGTGGATTGTCACGTTTGCGCACCGCCCAATGTACTGCAGCAACATCGATGGCGATGACTGCACTAAGGTAAGAAGGAGTACACCATAAACCTTGCTAGTTGACCGACGGAACCAGTTGGAATGGCGCTACCTGCAAAGTGAGCTGCAAGGCACTGCTTTGCCGTCATAAAGAACCGATCTTATCCTGCTAGGTACAAGCCACGCATTTTAATTCGAGGATGGGGGAGGGGATATGCTGATTTCTGCAATACTGATAGGTTGGCTCAAGGGTGCGCCTGGCGCTCGAGGGGATCCTAAAACGCCACGCTGTCGACGTAGCCTTTTCTGCACATGAGCACTCATATGAACGGCTGTTCCCAGTGTATGACAACGCTGTCGCAGAAACGTATGAGCAGAAGTGCGTCCACGACATTGGATGTGAAGGGGAGACACGTTACGTCAAGCCAAGTGCCCCGGTTCACATCGTGACTGGAGCTGCTGGATGCAATGAAAATTCTGGCGCATGCATTAATCCCATTCTCAAGGGTCGCGGCCCTTGGTCTGCATTCTACTTGCAGAAGCAGGGCACATATAGCTATGGCCGGCTCACGGTGTACAATGGCACCGCAATGCGGTGGCAAGTGGTGATGGCAGAGCAGAATAAGGTCGTGGATAACGTTCTAATAACGAAGTAGATAGGTGAAGGTAGGCAGTATTATGCGAATCGTTGTCTGCTGAAGAGGCTACTCATGATCGCAAGAGGGAGGGGGAATTGGTTGCTCTTGTCTGAGCAACTGAGTGTTTATTGCCCCCCGTGGTTTCATTTCAGAATCAGTATTTGTGTTATAGCTGCACGATATGACTCTAAGTATGTGAGGGTGCGCCATATATTTGTGTTAGATTCAGTGCCAATATAGACATGCCCATCTTCACAAGTCACAAAGAGGCCTATATAGACGGAGCTTTGTTTTCCACTTACTGTATAGCATTTATCAGCCTATCTTCCTATACGTGGCCATGAGGCGCCCCTGCAGCAGGTTGAGGGATACGTGTGATTTCCATGAAACTAGCCTCCACTTAATGCAGATGCTGCTCTCTCACAGTACTGTTGATTATCTATTCCGTGCTTCAGCAATGACGGTATGGAACTTCTTGCATGCCACGCCATTTACAGGCGTGACACGTCCTACGATTCGAAACAGTTATAGATATATGTGTGGAATTGGTCATTTTGAGGTGTGTGTTTTGCTATTGTTTTTTAAGTCTGGGGACAAAATAATAGGGTTCGGCACTCGGTCATTACTCACGGTCATTCTCATGTCCGGGCTAACCGGCGGCTCGCTACTAGGCGATCGGTATAAAGAGTGGGCTTGTGGCGAGCATCGGCCCTTTTTAAAAGAATTCTAGCAACCGCTCGCAAGCAGGATTTCAAAATGTAGTGATTCGCCGAATCGTGTTCGCGCTTGATAGGACAAATTGTGAAATTGAGCATTAGTTGTCAAATTACGGGAAGGCTGCAGACGAGACCGGCTCGAAGACTGGTACAAACGAGACCGACAGTGGCGGCTTGCCTTCGCCATCTACACACACGCAGTTCCGTCAACTCGTGCTCCGTCGAACAGTGCCAGTGTTATATTCAGCATCGATTAAACCGATTCCCTTTACCACTTTACTCGGTATCTTGTTAAAAGAAGGATATAGATAACATATATTGTGTGTAATAGCAATATACTATCAAAATGGTGATGTGATGTCGCATGCAACAGTAGTTGCATTCATGTCACACGCGAGGCCCATAATACGATATCGAACGACGATGCACGATGTGAGATCGCGTCCATCGAGATCGGGACCCTGTCGCGACGACAGAAATCAAGACCAAAATCTACCCGGCGGCCACTCCTGGACCACTTCGGCAACCAGAGCTTTGGCGACATGATCGGCAAGTCAGGTTTTACGACTGAGCCTGAGCCATCGTTTCATTTGCATCACGGCTGGATGATTACTGAGGGGAAAGACGGCCGTGACCTCATCGTGGACGATGTGGCCGATGATGAGGCTGGCCGACCGACGAAACAACGGTTTGGGTGTCGGTGGTGCGCCGCGTCACCCTGCATGTCGGAATGGTGCATTCCATCACCCGCTCCGCACAGCATTGGTTCCGCTATTCATTACCGCCCTGTTTTGCATTTGTGCATGATCGGCAGCTCCGCTCGCGGGTCAGGCATTTTGTGGTGTTCCCGTGGGCACGCTGCACACCATGTACCTGAACCACTGATCGGTGGTGCTATTCCATTTGTTTCGTCTGATGCTGCTGGACTTCTGGCATCGACTTTGACCACGTGTTCATCTTTAATCGAGACTTTAACATTGTCAACTCCGTCGTTTTCCTCCGCGAATGAATTTGCCGGCACTCAATAGCTTTCGCATTTGGGGAGACCGTGACCGTGCTCCGTGCTGACACAGTTGTGCAATAATCTTCTGGTGACTGAGAGTCAATCACACCGTTCCTGCGCTCAGTGAACTGTTTTCCCTGAATGTGCAGATGAACCCCAATATGGGCTAGGGTTTAACATTTAACATGTGAAGACGATGATCTTATTATTGAAACCATAAAAGTAATCGGCACTGCCATTAGAGAGAGTACACAGTAGATAGGTGGTGGTCTCACAAGAATGAACTGCCGAGCTTGACAAATATGGTCATAGGGAGTCGTTGGCAGTCCCCGCGAGCACTGCCTCAGAAGATGAGAAACAGGATACTAGAGAAAGGGAAGAGGCCAGGGTCCCCTTTGATTTTGCCAGCGATGGCTCGCTGTACAAAAGCTTGTCTTTCTCAAGCTGCGGAGCAGTATATATGAAATCTGAAGAAGGGGGCTCAATATCGACCTTGGGCAAACATAATATACCAAGGGAGGCACAAATTACCTCTTCCGCAGCAGGAATCGCAGAAAACATCCAAAAGCCCAGTTCCGCTACTGCAGAAATCGTAGGACTTAGAAGGTTGCTCCAAGACCGGAAGATCGAAATTTTGAACACTATGACCCCTCTTACCCATGTGATCGACTCCAGGATGGCAACCATCAGTGCTGTGCACCGTGACCCTGGATCAATGAACATAAGGGATATAATGCAAGAACCGAACAGACGGGATTTTGTAGCAATCAGAATGATCTTGGAAGAGCTAGGATACTACAACATAGAAGGCACGAAAGGCTTCTTATGAAATGGATCAGAAGACACAACGATGATAGACTTCATGACAAGGTAGACAGAACGGCCAAAAGGGCGGTCTTCAGATTCAGTGGAAGGCAACTAGGATTTGATGAATCGGGAGACTTATAAGTAATCACTCACCTTTAAGAAAACAGAAAATTCACGCCAGCGTATTTTTACATAGAGTTATTAAATATGGGGGCGATGTATTAAATATGACGGAGTTTGAAAAAACGCTGGCTGTTTCCTTAACGTCGAGTTTCCCGTAACGGTGAGTGATTACTGTAGATTATTCTCTCTTCTTTCATGAACAAGCCAGCATCGCGGGAAAACGCCATCGCGTTCCGAACGCGTAATCGACTGTTCCCCGTTACCCCCCGTTCCGGAGCGATCGTGTTCTGCATACGACATTTTGCGATCCCCGTTCCTGAATCGCCTGAGAGCGTGCTCATAACGATGGTGATGATCCGTGATCCGCGTTCTCGTTTCGCTTTGGATCGTAACCGTCATCGGAAATCCCGAACGCACTGCACCGTTTCTTCGCGTTCCAGTAATCGATGACATCAGCAGAAATGTCACTGGCGCATACGCTCGGACTGCGCCATGGCGACCTCACCTTGATGGACACAGTATCGTGAGCTCTTGACTTCCCACTTACGTGCGTCTCCGAAGTTTGAAAGCACGTGAGCCGAAAACCATACTGCAAACTCTGATTAGATCAGCCTAAATAATTTGATTGTATTGTGTTGCTAGTATAAAATAGTTTCTGATATTTTCGCGTACCGTATATTTCCGCAGGTGGTTGGTCATTGCGTGGTCGCCGCAAGCAAGATGCGTTTGGTGTTTACGTAACCCACACACCCACGCACTTTGTCGCTTGCCCAAAACTATGATTTGTACCCCATAATTTTCGTGCGAAATTTTGAGAGTAGATCCTGCTGGGGCACCTATTTTCCTTTCGTAATTCACTTACAGTGTTCGCAAATGAAGTCCATGAGCACGTTTTCGAAAATGGTCTGTGGCAGTTGGTCACACACGAAATGAGCGGACATCATTCCCGCCAGGTGCGCTCACAACCTTTTAGTAAGATCGGAAAGCTGGATCTACCGGTGCACCTTGAAACATAGTGATATCCTGAAGGGCAGGTGAGTTGGTATAGGGACGCTCGACATTTAGTGTGGTGCTAGGAGCTCCCACGTTACGTGATTTTTAAGTGATTTTTAAGTACTTGTTTTGTGTGCGTTCTCTGCCTTTAGGCTAGCTAGTTCGAAAAATGCGCTTTCGAATTGAATTCTTCGATAGAATTTTACAGGTGTGTGTGCCTGTTTGCATGTTTTTACTGGATTGTGAAAAACTGGGCCTTTTTAGCTTCTTAAAAGGCCCAGCCTAGGTTCCAGTGTCGCAACTCAAAATTGCATAACAACCGCCCCATGGCTCTTGGCGAGGAGACGGGATATAAATATCCGACGCGCCGATCCCAGTTACCACCCCAATTGCTTTTGGGCTCTGGTGGTGTGGAAACACTGGGAATCTAAGGTATGTTGCTTTCCGTAGCAAGTCTTTTGCAGTTATTGCGACTGTTGTGCTAATTGCTGCCTGGTGGTACCGCCGGGTACAGGAATCTCAAGACTGCCAAGCGTGGGGTGTCATCTCGCAGCAAAGTAACATTCAAAATAACCCAGAGGTGGTACGTATCTCTCGCCGCTTCTCAGTGCTGCCTGATTGTGTTGGCGCGGGGAGCCGACGACTGCTCCGTGAAAACAACGAAGCAGTGGGATCCTGCCAACTCTATATATGTGAATCGCAGATGAAGAAAAAAGGAAATGGGATGCACTGTCTGGGATACACCGAGAGCTATAACTCTTCCATTGACACGAGGTCCGCTGCCTACCAGCGAAACCCTCTTTCATTTTTCAACCACCCTGCGCTCGTTCTTTGCTCAAACCAAAAGTCAAACTTTTGAGCAGAGGTGTTTTGGTTCTTGACACAGAAAACCGACGTTCGATCTGCGCATGGGCAGCGAGAAACTTCCCCCGGGCATCGACGAATAGTGTGGCACTACCTTTGGCGCTCTTTTGCTCGCAAGTGTGGTGGCATCATCCTCAGAGCATTGTTTCCTTTGAACTTTGCAACTTGTAGCGCGATTTGCACTTGCATAAATAGTATAGTGATACAGTATAGGTGCTTGTAGCTTTTAAGGTCCGACGATGCGAACTTTGTTTTAGACAGACAGTTCGCTCAAATGAGGCTGGGAGTGCGTTAGCCTTCGGCACGCCCTGGGGTGAAACCCAACCCATCCAACGTTTAAGGTACGCTCTTGTCCTTGTTTGAGTTTTTTATTGCATCGCACTTGGTTTAGTCTTTCTTTTAATTATAAGAGAGTCGGGTGTGTGTCGGGATAGTGACGGCAGGGGGCTTTTCACTCGTTCAACGAATCGATGAGGGATGGCCCTGCACAGTCAACACAGGCATATGCCTCGTGACAAGTTGCTCGAATAGTATGCAATTGTGAGTTTGCTAGACTAGTTTGCACTTGAATAAACTTGCTTTCAATTGTCCTGTCGGCACAATTTGCTAGTTAGTATTTCTTTCACAGTCACGCGATTTTAGATTTTAATAAGAATCGTGTAAGGCATCAAACTGCATATGTTCTTCACAAATAAACCTGAATGCCTAGGACAACAGCATCGCTCCTTGCCTTCACTGTAGGTAGAACCTAGAGTTCCTCAGTCTAAATCTGAGATTCAGTGGGGAGGACACTGTTATTGCTTATTATATTACTATAAAAGTATGGTATGGTACTGCGCACTTTCTGGTCTTACATAAGACCGTCAAGATAAGCATGTTATTTTTCACTATGTCCTTTGAGGTTTTGGAACCAAGCTATTCCCACACTGCATGGGGTGTTTGGCATGGTAAGGCGGAAACTTCAAAGGAGCGGGAATGTGAAGAACGAACGTGCATTAAGGTAATTGTATTCACTCTCATAACCTCACAACCCACACTCCGGACCACACACTAAAAATTCATTACTCACTCTATTACGCATTCACTCAACTCAACTCAGCTCAGCTTATCTCAGCTCAGCGCTTAGCACCAAACTCAGCGCCAACGCGTTTGAGTTGAGAGCTTAGCTTTTGCGCTCATATCAGCTAAGCGTGTCAGCTTTGCTCACGTTGGCGTGTCAGCTAAGCTCAACTCAGCTCAACTCAACTCAGCTAAGCTTCGTTTGCTCAGCTTGGCTCAGCTTGGCTCAGCTTGGCTCAGCTTGGCTCAGCTTGGCGCAACTTTGCGCAGCTTTGCAAGGCTCACACATATCTCACACAGATATATGTAACCATGCGTGAGATATTCAAGGCACGCACATACCCCACACAGATATGTGTATCTGGTTGTGGGGTATGCAAGGCTCACACATATCTGACTCACTGAGACATATGTATGTATACAGTAATCGCCCATATTTAAGAAAACAGGGATTTTTGGGCCAGCCAGCCGTACTCATCGAGTTAGGACCCCCCGCCAGCACCCCCATTTTCTTAGCGTAACAGCGTATTCTCTTGTTTCTTATTAACACTGTCGAGAGAAAAGCCAGCCACCCGTACTCATCGAGTTGGGTACCCCCCCCTCCCAAACGCTGGCTGCTTTCTTAACGTCGGGTTTTCTTAAAAGTGAGTGATTACTGTATGTGAGTGGGGTGTTCAAGGCACACACATACCCCACAAAGATATGTGTATCTGGTGGTGGGGTATATGCAAGGCTCACGCATATCTGACTCACTTAGACATATGTATCTGTGAGTGGGGTATTCAAGGCACACACATACCCCACAAAGATATGTGTATCTGGTGGTGGGGTATATGCAAGGCTCACACATATCTCACACAAATATGTGTATCCGTGCGTGAGATATTCAAGGCACACACATACCCCACACAGATATGCGTATCTGGTTGTGGGGTATGCAAGGCTCACGCATATCTGACTCACTGAGACATATGTATCTGTGAGTGGGGTATTCAAGGCACACACATACCCCACAAAGATATGTGTATCTGGTGGTGGGGTATATGCAAGGCTCACACATATCTCACACAGATATATGTATCCGTGCGTGAGATATTCAAGGCACACACATACCCCACAAAGATATGCGTATCTGGTTATTGTGGGGTATGCAAGGCTCGCGCATATCTGACTCACTGAGACATATGTATCTGTGAATGGGGTATTCAAGGCACGCACATACCCCACAAAGATATGTGTATCTGGTGGTTGGGTATATGCAAGGCTCACACATATCTCACAGAGATATATATTTATATGTGTGTGTGTCAGCTCAACTCGGTTTGTCAGCTCCGCTTAGTTTAGCTTGTTAGCTCATATCAGCTCAGCGTGTCAGCTTTGCTCCTGTCAGCGTGTCAACTAAGCTCAACTTAGCTCAACTTAGCTCAACTCAACTAAGCTCTGCTCAACTCGACTCAGCTTTGCCCAACTTTGCTGTTTGCTTTGCTTTGCTTCTCAGTTGAGCTCAGCATGTCAGCGTATGTGTGTTGAGCTATGCTACGATTCGTTCCTCGGGATGGCCACTCAAAACATGGACGTGCGCTACTCGGAGACCAACAAGCAAGCATCACCTTCCCAAAAAGAAAAAAATTTGGATAATAAGACTCAAAGGGAAAAAATCAGCACGAGCAATAGAAGAAAAGGGAAAGAAAACTCTAGAAGCCAGATGGCCAGTGGCCCAAGCTTGAAAGACTGGGCCGTCGAGTATGAGATAAATGAGAACTCGTGCACAAAGTCACAAGCTGTGGTAAGTACTTATTTACCCTTTGTTGTTTTTTGCGCACAAGTTCTTTTCAACTGCTACTCACTGTAGCACTATCGCATGTGCAGACAGAGGTGCCAAACACCTTGAGCAAGGAGTATTCAAGAATTTTTACCCAAGTTAAAAGATGGAATATGACACAATCGCGTGTGAAGCTTGCGCAACCAACCAAGTGGCCTGCAACTTTGACAAAAATACCCCAACGCCAAAACGCTATAGGAGTGGGAAGTATAGATGAGAAAGAAGAAGAGTATAATAGCCAGTGATACCATCTTAGTGGAGACCGTGTGAACATATGCAAATGAAGTAGCTTATGAACTCAAAGGTGTATCTATTTTTGTGGATTTGTTGATTTCTTTTTGAATTTGCCTCCTGCTTTCTAGCCTTGTGAAAGTCTACCTTTTTTTTTAATGTGCGGTTCATGGTACTTGCCTTGAATGCTTGAACCGACCCTTGGACTTATCATGAGTGTCCCCCCATCGATCCAGGATCGTTCCAGTACTTGGAGCGTTCCAGGATCGTTCCTGTACCTGTAGGGTTCCAAGATCGTTCCCGTACCTGGAGCGTTCCAGGATCGTTCTCGTACCTGGAGCGTTCCAGGATCGTTCCCGTACTTGGAGCGTTCCAGGATCGTTCCCGTACTTGGAGCGTTCCAGGATCGATCCCGTAAGAAACTTCCCTCCCGGGATCGATCCCGTTCCGGATCACGAAAAGAACGATCCCGGATCGCCTCACCATTTTCCAGATGCATTGCGGGAGGCATCAGAAGCCACATTAGACAACTCCAAAAGTTAAACCATCACAAGAAATGGAAAGACATGCATGAATGGGCAAGGTAGGGCAAGTAAGATTGATGGAGGAGAATCATATAAAACCAGCCAAGGATGAATAAAAAATTGCCTCCAAATACTTCACAGCATACAGATGTAGGGAGCTCACGGGTTTACAAGCAGCCCCCGACAGGTCACAGAGGATGGGACTAGGAGGTAGCCCGACGTGTCCAAATGCGACCCAGAGGCCATGTGCACCTACAAGCACATACAACTTGTCTGCCCATGGAATGGGAATGAGTTACACCAGCTGAGAGAGAGAGAGAGAGAGAGAGAGAAATACAGCATGAGGAAATGGATGAAGCAATGAACCAAACTATTGTGGGAGACCCGAAGGTGGTTATAGAAGGAAGCAACACAGGTGCAGACACCCTTAATCCTGCCGAAATAGACAGGGACCTAAGAGCATCACGCCCGCGTGTTGCCCTGCCAGAAGCCAGCATGCACTGTATAGGCTTTCGAATACAAGGAAGGGCACTGTTGCAGTTTCTGCCACACCTGTCAGCACAAACAACAACGGGCGCCAGAACTTTCATGACCTGCAGTACATCAAAGGGAAATAGTTTTTGAAGCCAATGGGGTGGCACAGGCTAACAACCGACTCACCCCAGACCTCACTCAGCAGGTATACACAGCGGGCCAATGATATTCATTCAGCACTTATAGCGTGCAATAAAGAGTCGGGTGACCCGAAAAAATGCTATGCAATACGAAGAGACCTGTTAGATATCATCGTAGATGAAAGAGGCTTAAACAAGGATATGCGGGAGAGGAGGCCGCGGGCCCTGCGGCACAATGTCCCGCGCGGAAGGTGGTACACGTTCATCTGAAAACGCAGCCCTGCACGCGTAGGGGCAAAGCCCCTTGTGGCTACTGCCCCGCAATCCTTGTGGTAGCACCATCTGGACGAGATGGTCCTACCACAAGGACCAATGTTCCGAGAATTTAATTGGTCATCTCCCGTGAGGTATGGAGTCTATCCAAGGAAATGTAGTATATTTAGGTCCTACATTAATTCATTTCAAAGTTGGTCTGGCCTATAATCACCTAATATATCCATGACGCGCGCATTTCAAACCTGTACACTCCGATTTTTCAAAACGGATTTTTTCGAATATTGAAAGTGTGGCAATTTAGTGACTCGTTTTCAATAATTTTTTACCAACCATATATCAACACTACACCTGCGCGGATGCGATCAAATTGACCTTATACACATGCCCCAATCATATTTGGGCGGTAGGCCCGGTTGGAATGCATATATTGGCTTGTTTTGATGCAACATGTTAACCCCTCTACACAGCTGTCGCTGGAATCATCGTAATACCCAGGGGGGTACTCCGACTCATACTCCTCACTACTCTCATACTCCTCGAAATGTTGCTCCCCAGAGCCCATATAGGGAGGCCCAAGCATAGGGGGCGCGTGAACGTAATGAACTTCCGTGCGAACAGGAGGGGCCTGTCGCACGGCTTCTCTCGCCCTAGTGGCACCAGGAGAGGGTCTAGTGGATGTAATATGAATAGAGATTGAGCGCAGTGGAAGCGTGGTGGGCCCATAACCTGTCAGATATATAGTTCCGTTGTAATATATATCTAGCTGGAGAGATAAACCCTGAGTTGAGGGTTACGATATCAGAACGGTAAAGTGTAATTGATAAAAGTCGAGATAACATAAATACCTAACGGGTGTTTCCCGTCTACTGGTGACGGTCACCCAGCCTACTATAGGAAGTGACATGTGACAATTTCGGGTGTCACAATGTCAAATCCAACATTTTGTGCCAAAAATACCGGCGAATCTTCACCGCCCTTCTCACAGAACGAAACTACGGAACCGTCAAAATCATCGGAAACAACACCACCAACTTGTGTGCTCTCTGAAACAACAATCTCCAAAATGATGGGCGGATCTGCGGTCAAACTCTACGGAGAAATCTGCGGCGAACGGAAATGCGAAACAATTGTGTGCAAAGAAGAGCACAACGAAATACGCCGAGACCGCTTGAGAGTCTGAACTCTCTCAAAACCCGAGTCAATAGATGCCAAAAGAGCTATGAGCTCCTTACTCTCCAAAATCCGCGTCGATGTCATAGCCGAAAAAATAACGAAAACGAAACCAAGTGATGCAGAACGCAAGAAAATTGTCAAAGAGCACCACCTCGCGTAGATACTCACGGATACCGCGGAGCTCCAAGCTATAGCGAAGAATCTGATCTGAGCGAGCCACAAGGCGTGGACACATTCTCTCGAAAAATACAACGATACTAAATAAAATTCTAAGCTAAAATACACAACACGCAAGCGTGAAGTGGTCCCATACTGTAACCTGCTGGAAACTCAGCAGCGCACGAGAGGGAACGCTGCCGACGGTGAAACAACGAACCAAGATAAACTCAGATAATAGGAATATATGCTGAGTTTGGGGTGACACAAGCGGACCACAGAGGATGACATACGGGAATGACACTAGACTGTATGGAGTACAGTAATCACTCAGTAATAAGAAAACCCGCCAATAAGAAAGTAGCCAGCTTTTTTGATTTCTTCACAATATTTAACACATAACAATCCATATTTAAGATCTCTATATAAATAAGAAATTTGCTAGGCTGACCTAAAATTCCTGTTTTCTTAAAATCGAGTGTTTACTGTAGTCGTAGTGCCAATTCCAACATTTTTCGTTGTAGAACAATATGATATCGATATGTCACCGATATTTGTACTAAACGTATGCGGATATCGGCGATATATCGATACCAAATATCGATATATCGGCAAAATGAGATATCGATACCTACCCTGGCCACATCCTTTTCCCTCTTCCCTCCTTCTCTCTTGTTCTCTTTACTGTATACGGCTTTCCGCATAATGTTGATGCGATGATATCCACCTTCAAACCGTTCTGGCCTATGGCTAGCTGGAAGATCCTCCTGGAAAATATCTGAAAAGTCTTCTCTGATTAGATCACGTGCTGTTGTGACCTTTGGGTCTTCCATAGTGGTGCCTGAGTCTGCTGCTGCCATGACCAGTTCACCATCGACCTCTGAGAGAAAAAAGAGATACTGTAAGCTACGGCTTCTTCCGCCGACCCACTGGATCGTATACGTCGCAGGTGCTTCCTCATAGTGGTGGCACTGACCAATTCCATTTCAGGAAGGTCATCTGAACCTGGAGTCTGTTCAACTCTGGACAGAACTGTACGAACACTGGAACCTGATGAGTGTTTCCTGGTGATCGTCATATTCTTGGACTGGAAGTCAATGTGTGGGTTCCTTCTTTCCAACCAATCCTGTCCCAGGATGACTGTGAAGGGTTTCATGTCAATGATATAGAAATCTTTTGTATCCTTATACTTACCCAGCGTGAATGTAGCATTGGGAAGATAGGATGTACAGGGTAATTGGCTTCCTCCAGCCAATCCCACTGAGAATGATGATGAGTCTGTTGGTGATATACCAAGCTGAGAAGCGAACTGTCTGTCGATAAATGACGATGTAGCTCCTGGATCTACCAAAATGTGAGTACTCTGTCCATATACTTTCCCTTTGTACAACAACAGCTTCTTCTGTGATTTCAGCTGTGCTGTCTGTGACGCATCTGTGCGATGTGTTCTGAGGGAGTATCCATCTGCTGGAACTGTAGTGTCAGACTGGAAAGGACTTCTTCTGAGATACTCTCAACCCGGCCACTTGCTTCAGTGGCATTTTCAGGCTGATTTATCTTGGGGGTGCCCTCATCACTGGTACCTGTGCAGTACCCGGAGAGTTTCCCTGAGGAGCTGGAGCTGATGCTGGAGCTGGAGCTGGAGCTGCAATTGCTGCATTGATGCTCTGCTGATTCTGTAGCTCCTTAACCAGGGTGTTGACTGTTTTTAGGAGTTTGTTGGACTCACTTTTGCCACCCTGATTATTCTGTTGCTGCTGTCCTCTGTATGGATTCTGAGCTGGAGGATTGCCTTTTATGGGTTTCCCTTCTGGTGTCTTGGTGGAAAAGCAATCCTTTGTGACGTGATTGGTACGACCACAACGTTGACAAGGCTGGGAAGGAGATGATGCTGATCCCTTTCCTTTTCCTTTTCCCTTGCCTTTTCCTTTGCCTTTTCCTTTATTCCTCTGGGAATTCTGGTTGGCATTCTGATTCTGGTTGCCTCGATTCTGATTGGATCTGTCATATGGCTTATTGCCACGGCCCTTGTCCTTGTCTTTCCTGACTGGGCCTCCTGACTGTTCCTTCTGTCCCCTATAGTGAAGGGTCTCTGCCTGCTTCGAATGAACTACATAATTCAAATCGAGCAGAATCTGTGTGGTCTGTGCCCACGACAGGTTATTCCTTTCATCCTCTGTCAGAAATCTGAGATGAAACTGTTTCCGAAGGTCTGATTCCATGTTACTGAATGAATCTGTCCTTGATCAAGACATCATCCAAATCAACTGATGCTAGAGCAGCCAGTGATGTGAATGTGCGTAGGTAATCTGCAAAAGTCTGGTTACCCTGATGCAGTGCCATAAGATGCTTTTTGGCAACCGATCGCTTTGTGGGGATTTCCGAACTGTCTGAGGAATGTATTTCTGACATTTTCATACGTGGCATCTGGTGTTTTGGCCACGACCTGAAAATAGTGTCTGTCATTATTCTGAATGAACGTGAGGAAGACTGTGATGAGATCCTTATCTGGTGCACCTGGATATGTAAACTGAAAATATTGTCTACTGTCTCTATCCAAATCTCAGCATCCTGTCCGACTTTGTATTCCTTCGGTGGATTCATTTTCACCTTAGGGACCATTGCGGCTGGAATTAATGCTGCGGTGGCCTGAGCATCATCCTGGATCTGCAAATGCAGGCGGGGGATTATCCTCTGAGTAATCCTCATCTGGTTCCCTGGGCTCAGTCTCTGGATCTCTGTACCGACTCATGTCTGTCTTCATTCTGCTGATGGCATCGAAATATCCTATCTGATCATATCGGGTCTGTGTGTCAGCATAACCCTTTAACCATGAAGGTATTTTGAATCTGCTGAAATGATCATAAGGACCCAGAATGTCAAAGTACCAGTTATTAGGATCATTATCGATAGCTGGAATAGCTGCTGGTTCTTCTGCCATCTAAGATAAAACACCACACCAACAAAACCTTCAAAATGGATGTGTGTGTGTGTGTGTGATATATATATATATATATTGTACATGTATTATTTTTGTACATTGATATAATGAGGTGAAGTATATATATGGTTCCACCTTCTTCCCCCCTCAAGGAAGTGTGAACTCCACAGGCAGTTGTCAAGTGCCTATTACCTCATTAAGCAGCATGCAATTCCCATAGGAAGCAGCTGTACAGTTATTGGGTTGTTGCCCTACAGTTATTGGGTTGTTGCCCGATATATTGGTCATGAATGTGCTGATTTCAGCATGACCAAAATGCCAAACACAGAGTGTTTCACTATTATATAGTGGCATTTTAGGGTGTGTAGGGTTACTGTGACCCTTATCACCTACAGTGACATTAGGGTGTTACATGGTATCAGTAACACCTAATTATATCAAATTTAAGCAGTATGAACATTTCTGAAGGAATTAAAGCAAAACTGCATTTAATATGTCACTGTTTACCACGTGGTATTTAGGAGGTATGTTACACCCCTATAACATACACGTGATTTTCAGGGTGTTACAGGGTGTTACAAGTGCTGAAATATTTTGGGCATATTTATCAATAGCTGAAAAATTGGATCAGCGAAAAAAATTTGACCCAAATTTTCATTTTGAAATCATGCGTGTGAGTTTTTCACGCATTCAGCCACAGCCACTATGTACACCCCTAGGTGTTACACACAAGATTTTTAGGGTGTTACATGAGATATGAATGTGCACATAATATTTTTCAGGTACCTTAATAGGTATAAAATGATATTCCGTGAAAAAATCGAGTCCAAATTTCAATTTTGAAATCTCCCGCAATGGGATTTTACCCATTTTACTGTTTTTGGCCATATATATATATATAGCAATGTGTACATCTTACATAACTCATGTAACATATCTCACTTTTACACATGATATTTTTCATGGCATTTTCGTGAAGATATGTGATGGTCAACACATGGGGTTTTGCTGATTGAAACCCACGACCATGCAAAAAGTGGTGATAATGTGTGTTTTATCAACAATGACTTATAGTCACTGGCTGATGTCTGTCAGATAGTTTTTAACTTACTTAGGACTATCAACTCCGTAGATGACCTTTTCAGGCGAGATTGCTCCTTGGTTCTGTCGCCTGTCTTTGGCAGTCGATCGCATTGCAAAGTCTCACGAGTGAGTCTGCTGGAGATCTGCTTTATATCTTTGGATCTATGATAGTTCTCTGGGTGGTGTTGCCACCCAGATACTAAGTAGTTGGAGCAAATGCTCATAGTATTTCTATTATCTACTTTGTCAGATATCATGTTGAATTTCTGATTTACTGTACAAAGTATGCACTGAATTGTGATCAGGTTTCTGATTCAATTGTCATGATGCATAAGTAGATAATGAAGTTGCTCCAGCGATTGTGTGGGATGCATGGACAGTGCTCAACAGTGACCAACTGTTTATTTGAGCACTGTATACTGCCTTCGGGTCTGGAGATATTCTCCATCCAGCCCTTCAGCAGGTTGTTTTATCCTGTCCCATATGTATCGCCATCGCTTGACATCCGACACGCACATGTGTTTGTTGGATGGTATCTATGTATCATATGCTGATATAATACTTGAGCATATACACTTAGCGAGTCAGTGTATCGTTAACATACATAATGATGTCAGTGACTTATGTATTGTATAGGTACTTGCTGATTTAGTACACTATACTTATGTATCATATAGGTACTTGCTGATTTAGTACACTAGCAAATTGATTTATCATATAAGATGATCTGTATACCACTGGACAACATGTAGCTAACATGATATATATATTAATTTGGTTAGTGTTTGTAATCCTGCATATCTCATCGTGAATGACGAGTTGCTTGGTATATTTCACACATGGCTCTGGTGAGTATTCCTTTCATTGATCAACAGTAGAACAATATCCCATCCCAAATCCTACGTCGGGAAATACTGAGCTAACTATTGTCTTAAGATCATGATCGGCACCTTATACCAAGTGGGTTCGTTTATAGTTTAAACTTGCATAGCAGGTATGCTATGTGATATCTAATGCAACATCGGGTATGTATATGAGATGTGCATCTATACAGTGTAACATGGTTGTATTGCTTATTCAACCCCCGGTTCCACAGGGTACAAGCCTGTGGTCGGTTAGGCGCGGACAAACAGTCACCAAGTCGATCGACAGAACTATATGGTGATTTAAAGTAAGCCCTTACTTTTTAAATTTGCAATACTTCCATGATGCACTGTTATATATGCCTATGTATGCCAACTGTTATCGTGATCAAGTTGGATGTATACATGTGTGCATATATGTCACAGTATAACATGGTGGTATTATGTTGCATGGTATTGTGCTGCATAGTATTGCTGCATGGTATTGTGATGCATGGTATTGCTGCATACACTTGGTATATACTGTATGGATGGTGTATGCTGCATATGTGATGTATGCTGCATGGTACATACACATATGTCTGCACAGCATCAATATTCATCTGATGTCATATTATGTGTCCGACTGCAAACTTTGTATGTACATTTGCCAGTAATTGAACAAACATCATCTCTGTATGCTATGTGCACGCGTCACTGATATTGAATAGCGTGCTGCATGTATGAATTATGCGCCCTCATCGCGCGTCCTCTGAGCATGATAAAATCATAGCAGGTGTGCGCATATCCTGACAAGCTAAATCGTGGTATGCGCGTCGACGAGCGATTTTTGCAAACCATTTGCAATAACGAATTATGTATGTGCGCTGCACTGAACAATTAGTGCGAATAGCGAATCATCACTGTCGTTGCGGAGAGTGAACATTTATGTCGCCGGTATGTGTCGCATGGTACGAATGCCATCGCGCGTACGGATCATACACACTGATGACGATTTAATCATTCGCGCGTCCGTATGTCGCATATCGTACAAACCCTGCGAATGATAACAGCATATATGTGCGATCTGTATGCAGTAAGCACACCTTGTCGCTGTTATCCTCTGACGATATTTATGCGAGCGAATGCGTTCGCAACGGCAATTCCTCGCGCACTCCGTTCGCTGTTGATTCTGCAGCGGTTGTTATTATTCGATATATGGTCGTATATGTGCGATCGCTGTCGCCTGTATGTATGCGCGAACCTGTTACATACACAATATACAATATATCTCTATTGCTGCACTGCACACACTTATGTGTCCTCGTTCGTCGCGTGGACGAGTAGAATACCACTATCAGGGCTCGCTATGCGAGCGATATGTATGGCACGGCTATTATTGAACGACAATAGCACGCGCAAGAGTTTGGTGGTATGAGTGCAGTCTGATATCCAGAATCTACTGCTTGAGCTCAATGCTCTCTCATATACGCCAATGACCCCACGCTTCTCAAGCGTTACCACTATCGGTTTGTGAACCCGAGGGCATTGGGTGAACAACAGTATCGGCTGATCGAATTAGCCATATGATACCCGCATGGTGTTCAATTCATGCTTGAAGCGAAGACGCGTCCCTTCAGAACAGTTTGTTCTTCAAGAACTGTCTTGCTTCATCATCGAGATGCTGTGATCAGCCTCTCGATGACAGATGTCACTCATGGTGAGTGGATGACAGATGATATGACTGTACATGTCACAGTCGACCGTACTGACGACTGTATGTCATTATAACATATGACATGACACGACATGGCATGACATGACATGGTATGACATGTATGACACGTATGACACGTAT
>LGRX02033741.1:0-31181 GCA_001247695.2 Cymbomonas tetramitiformis | reverse complement strand
CGGGATAATAAGGTGCTTGAAGAATTTCACAGAGCATCGCTCGATTGCATGCAAAGATTTTTTGCATGACGAGTCAATATAACGTGTAGCCTCGTTCTTGTCCTGACCCTCGAGGCACATTCGTCAACGGACCGATCTCAGGTAAAGCATTCGGTCAATGTAACGTGTATATTAGGATGGTATAAACACCTTTTATGTCGTTCCATGTGTAATTAGTTACAAAGAGATAGCATGGTAATCGATGAGATATTGTGATCAGTGAAGCATAGTTCCTTAATGTAACATACTCGAGGGCGATTGCTTCCTGCTATACCGTAATTATCCTGACGGCTAGCAGAGGGTTAGAAGCAGTAACTGCCATCTGTGTCATAAGGCGATCCTCTTGCCAGCATTCTAGAGGTGCTGATCTGTGGGTGCACTTCACAATGGGTTTCACAGCATCCAACATGTTACAGCCTAGGCCTAAGCGTGCTTCGGTGATGGTATTCATCTCGTGGTGCATCGAAGTGTGCGTGCGAGTAGAGCATATAGCCGTCTGGTGCCCGATCCTTGCATGCACCCACTATTTTGTCTTCAATCGATGTGCGTACGTCAGGTTACCGAGTCGGCAACCTTAAGTGTGTGAGGTTACCGGTTACCGGATTTTTACCGAAAGTGGCTCGAGCACGTCGGACCCTTGGGGAAATCCGATGAAAGGAATCTTCAGGTCCAAAGGGCCCCCCGTGCCAAAAACAAGAGCGCCAGAGGAGCACGGCGGTCTTCGATCGACGTGCGTACGTCGGGTTACCGAGTCGGTAACCTTAAGTGCGTGAGGTTACCGGATTTTACCGAAAGTGGCTCGAGAAGCGCACGGCGGTCTTCGATCGACGTGCGTATGCCGGGTTACCGAGTCGGTAACCTTAAGTGTGCGAGGTTACCGGTTACCGGATTTTACTGAAAGTGGTCGGACCCTTGGAAAATTCGATGAAAGGAAATGTGCTCAAAATGGCATGTGCTCAGATTTACCATGGCATAGCATGATGACCGCCTTTGAGAACACCTTAGATAGATGCGTAGTCTGTATGGGCTCCACTTGAGAGCAAGGGTGGTGATCGATTAATAGAGGAGTTATGATTCATCAGGTTAATATTGTATACGCCAATCAAGTAGTTTCAATTTCAAACAGATGACTCTAATTAATCATACTGACCACTTATGCACTTTGGAATTTCGCTAGTATTAAGGGGAAAGTAATGTGTGCTGGAATATCGGTATCGACAGTCGAGATCGACCTCGATGTCGATATCCCGGTCTATCACCTTTGGTGCGTCACACGTGACAGTTCCTAGAGAATAACCTATATATTATATCTAATGCTATTCTCGTGGCTTTCGGTTCATCTCTTGCACGCGCGTCTCGCTGCCTGAGACTGCTTTTCTAGCAGGTTATGAGCCCATTCACCTTCGAGTGTTTGTTTTTCTGATTGTATGGAATGGTAATTTTTAGCTTATATCCGTTCGTTTCAGTCCGGGTGTGATTCACCCGCCCACGATTTATTCAGGAAAGCACCTCTGGTGGGGGAGGCGTGCGACTAGCTTAGATGCCGGAAGTTGATTCTTTGCCTGGCACCCTGGGAGAGGCGGTGGCTCTCCTGGCATCGACGGACAGTAAGTTGGAGAAGGGATCATCTCTAGGGCACCGCAAGTTACTAACAGTTTGCTCCATGTTACGTAACGTCATTTCCTTTTATCAGGACACTGCAGCCTTGGAGACTTCTCCAGTCCCTGGCGTGGGCGTTTCGACTGAGACAGATTTTTGGAGACCCCGCCAGTCATTTTGCAGATGTTTGTTGCGTCTGAGGGCGTTGGGGTTGGTGGTGCGATTTCATCGACGCACTGCCAACCCACCTCTGTGCTCTCAGCTGCGCTCACAGCTGACGATGAGACCCAGGTCACTCTCTTCGATCTTGGGTCCGATTTATCCACGCGGACATATTTTATTCCGCAGAATTTGCCACGGACCCCCTTGGCTCGCGCTGAGCCAAGGGAGCACGCTCGCACTGTTGTGCAGCGTGATATTGTTCACCATTATCACTCTCGACCGACAGGGACCTCAGCTGCCGGCGCTGTTCAGCGTAGTTCCGATGATTTTTCGACAGATGATGTTGGCACTTTTGGCAGCTCTGATGATTGTGAGGATGACTCCCAGAATCCTCCGGGGTACTGGGACGAGTCTGATTTTGACGACGAGAATGACGAGTCTCAGAACCCTCCTGGGTACTGGGACGAGTCGGATTTAAGTGAAGAGGAATATTTTTCGGAGTCCGCTGTTTCTCTACCCCACTTGGGAGTTTCTCAGTCCAGTAGTGCTCCCCTCGAGCCTGGCGTTCATCCATTTGAGGAGCCGGCAGATGATTCTCTGCTTAGAGAGGACGATGTTCCGATTTCGTATGAGCAGTCTGAGGCCTGGGACGACGAGGCCAACGACGATTACGAGACCGCCGAGGGCGGCTACACCGCTGCGGAGTGGGAGGCTTGGGAGGCCTCCCACGGAGCGCACGAGCATGTACACGAGGACCACCCGCTCTACCAGAGTGGTCCGGAATTTTCTGACGTTTCTACTGTTGGCGGCCAGACGGATTGCGTGGATTACTACGACTCTTACGGTGACTATGGGGCCTCCAACTCTGGTGGTGCCTATGGGTACGATGATGGTGGCTAATACTATTGATTGGTTTCGTTTTATTAATTTGCGACGTATCCGGGCGCGACGGCATTCTATCTCTTTTATTTGTTGATTTACTCACGACACTTGTCGGCTGCACTTTATTTTTTTCTATCAGTTGATTTACTCACGACACTAGTCGGCGCCGGCTTTGTTTGTTTCTAGTTGGATCCGGCACAGTATTATTTCCTATGGTTCGATGTACACCGTCGTAAGACCCCAAAGGAGGGAATTTTTTTGGTAACAGCATTCATTTAAGGGATTCTGCGAGTGCCACTCGCCAGCAGAGATTTGAGCCGTAGACCGAACACGAGCGTGCTCTGAAGCGATTGAGAACATGCATCAGAGATTTAAGTAGCAAGACCGAACACGAGCGTGCTCTGAATTCATGGGTATCACAGATTTTTTTCCGTTCAGACGTCCACTCGACGGGCAGATTTTTAAGATCGAAACATTAGCCAAGCATTTTTTTATACCTAGTTGTCACTTGGAATGCACTTTATGGTTACTTGTGATGTTACGTGTTAGAAATTCCGAACTGTGACATGTTGCTGACTAGCTAACTATTCAGGCTTGAAGCCTTAACACTTAACTAGTCAGGGTGGTGTGTTTGTCACTGTCACTAGCTTGTGTGTCCCACCTCAGGTGAGGTGGTGTGCTGGAATATCGGTATCGACAGTCGAGATCGACCTCGATGTCGATATCCCGGTCTATCACCTTTGGTGCGTCACACGTGACAGTTCCTAGAGAATAACCTATATATTCTATCTAATGTTATTCTCGTGGCTTTCGGTTCATCTCTTGCACGCACGTCTCACTGTCTGAGACTGCTTTTCTAGCAATGTGAGATATATTGTTGTGCTGATATATCAGGGAACACTCGGAAGGGTAGCATACAATTGTGAATGGGTAAACAGATAAACGACATATATGTATGTATATATATATACATATACATATACATATACATATACATATACATATACATATACATATACATATACATATACATATACATATACATATACATATACATATACATATACATATATATATATATATAGAAAGATACATATAGAACGTTATATATATATATATATATATATATATATATCGTATATAGAAAGTGCCGAATTCGTATGGCGTACTGACCGAGTCCCGGGCAAGCCCCTATGACAGACTCCTAGGCCAACACTGGACTACTGACTGATCTATAGGTTCGTGCTGTGACACACGCTGTGTCACAGGTAGGCTAGACTCCGAAACCGTCGGAGACCGTTCCGGGTATATCTAGCTTAGGGTTTATTTATCTTGAGAGTTTATCCACAGAATTCGGGAGTTCTGATATCTGGTGAACTAGGATATTCCAGTAGGCCGTGGCCCCATCCACGCTTTTATTCCACTTGCCGATTTGGCTATGATTGGCTAAACGGCCGCTTGGAGAGGTGGTGCGCACGGGCGCGTTTGGGTGCGACTAGGAATTATGGTATGAGTTGTTTGCGGTAAGCGACTGGGAGTGGCGGACATGGGGACCGCGCCTCGTTACGGACTAGTCCTAGCAATGTTCAGATTCAGTTTTGCACCGGCACTGGCCCTGCTGGTTACTGTTCTTTGGGCTGGTGTTCGCGACACCTTCGACTTCGACGACATCTTCGAGTGCCCCTTGCCGCTTCGCTCCCTTCGCTCCTCTCCGCTGCTGCGCATTACCATTTTCCCGCTACAACACCCAACCGCGCGACTGCGTACCACCTCCCCTCTGGTTTTTCAGAGTATGGGTATACTTACACGAGCGAAGAAGTCCCTTGAGAGGGACAGTGACATCGATGCCTCGCTGAGGCTGTTAGACAGGGTTCGGAACAGTCCGACGCGACGGTGCGTACGCCGACTGTTCCGACCCCCATTCCGGCCTCCAACGAGGATGCGGACGTGGCGACCAGGAGGTACCTGCAGGAGCAGTGCAAGCTGGTCGACGACGTCTACAAGGCTCGTCTTCACCGGCAATGGGCCAAGGGTGTCCGCGAGGATGTCCTTGGTGACAAGAAGCACCACTTCCGCGGTACGGACGACGCTGGCGTCCTTCCGATCTGGTGGTGCAGCTACGTACGGAGTTTCAGTCGGCTGGGCTGGAGCTAGCCTCCTTTGACCTCGACGACCCCCTGGCTCGTGTGGTGGGCAGGGTGAACGGCTTGTTGTACGACGTTCTGGCTCTGGTCATCGAGAAGCACGTCAACGCTTTCTTCTGGCTGACTGGTACCGACGCTTCGTCTGACCGAGATGGGCGACGAGCTCTGGTGGACATCATCAAGGGTTGTGTGCCGGTGGCGCTACGTGAGTCGCACCAGGAGGAGTACGCCGCGTTGCGTTATCCCGCAGACACTGACCCGCAGCCCATCTTGGCTCGGGAACAGCGTCTGGCGCGGGATAACAAAGCTACGGACTGAACGCCCACCGAGGAGACCAGGAAGCTCTCCCTGTACAACCGGCTAGACCCAGTGTTCTACACTGCGGTCAAGGTGCGGTACCCTCTGGCTGCTGACCTCGCCCATGTCTCTATGGCGTCTCTCCGCTCCCTTGTGGTGGAGATTTATCAGGCTTGGGCGCAGACAGAGACGGGGAAGGCGGTTTCGGGCAAGAGCGGCATCTCTGCGCAGCTCTCCAGCACCGAGTACGGCGCTCTCCTCAGCAAGATCAACGAGCTTCAGGATTTGTTGCGGAACGGCAGCGCGGGACAGACGCGCCACCGGCGCAGCAGCAGCGGCAGCAGCGGCAGCAGCGGCAGCAGCGCGGTGCGCAGCGGGGCTTCCGTGTCGGCACACATCCGGTGCCGGCGGTCGGATTTGACCGCGACGACCAGAAGGCTAAGCCGTTCTGCGGGAGGTGCAAGAAAGCGGGTAAACGTGAGCTATACCACTTCTACCGCGACTGTCCGTTGGGCGGGCGTCAGCATCCCCCGCACTCGGCCGCGGCATTCTGCATTCCCATCGACGAGGAGGACGCGGAGGGGATGCGTGCATTGGCCATGTGTGCCCTGTTCCAGCAGGCGGCGGATGATGGGGCTGAGGCGTTTGCCACTGCGGCCTCTACGTACGGGCCGCCTGCGGTGCTCTGTGCGGGTGCGGTGGGCGGGATCGACGTGTCCGCTTACGGCTTCACGGTGGCCTGCCGACGAGCCCGCGGGTGACGACATTCATCAGCGGCTCCTGGACGATCTCGCCGCGGAGGTCCATGCCGCGGCGAACTTCAAGGTGCATTACACCCACGCATCATTCCCGCCACAGGCGGTTCTCGAGCCGCATGCATCGGCTCTGGTGTGCGGCCCCGCGGCAGCGGGGATCATGCCGGAGGAGCAGGTTCCGGCAGGTGGTGCGGCGGCATCGGCATCCGCCGTGCCGGCCCCTGCTATACCTGTCTCGCAGGTGGAGGATGTGAAGCCCGTGCCACTTCAATCGGCGCGGGTGACTGCAACGACGGAAGAGTTCCCTGGATTCGTTCAGACCGTCAACCACGCCGCCATCGCGCCGGTTGACCTCACCGGCTACGACACCGACGACTACGAGGACTTTGCCGACGGCAGCTTCAGGCTGAAGCCGCGGGGTTCGCCTCCGTCGGCTAATTATGTGTCCGGACCACCCGTGGACAACCAGAGGACCTACGGTTGTGGGAAGCCGCCCTGGGGCTTTCCTGCCACGGTTAGGCCGTGGGGAATTCCTTTCCTCCTTTCCCTCGTTCTTTGCGTCTCGATCATGGGGGTGGCTGCCGTGCCCGACGCTCAGTCGGCTGCGGGATTGCCTTCGCCTGGTGGTGATCTCGATTGGGGGACTCCGTCAATTTTCTCCACGAATGAATTTGTTGAATCGGTGATCCCGGCTCAGGGTTTCTTTGTGGCTGACAATGTGCCACCGCTTGAGCCGCCTGAGCCCCCTGGCCTCTTTCAGGGACTTGCTCAGGCAGATTTGAGTTTCGACATGGCCTTCTTTTACGGTGTGGCTCTACATGAGAGGGGTCCTTTCGGGAATCCTCCCTTCGGGTCGGACTTGAGTGAGGCCGCCGGTAACTACTTTGGTGCTGTCGATTGACTTCTTGTTCACTCTGGATGCACACCAACATGGTGGTGTGCGGAACTCCGGTGACTTCAACAATTTTTCTGGTTTATGGTTTTGCTTTTGACATCTACAAGTTATCTTCTGGCTTGCTAGCTCGGTGCTTTTCAGTTGTTTAGCGGGTGCACAATGCCCGTAGGTTTCTGAACTTATGAAAATGATGATCTGTATATATATATATATATATGTGGAACGGGTATATATATATATATGCAGGAAGACACAGAAAGCACACAGGGCCGGGTGCTCGTAACGGTGATAACATAACACTAGATAGTTAGCAATAACGGAGGCTAACTAGCAAGTCACGGAACAGTGTCACGGCTAAAGGTGTCACATGACACACACACACGGCGAGGGGTGAAACAGGGAGAAGCAGGCCCCCATACAGTGGGGGGGAAATCAGCTTCCCCGTGATGAACCTGTGCTAGCTCGAGGGTTTTCAATTTGTGTTTCAGAATTGCACAGTTGGATTAGCAGTTAGGTCTGTCAACCTGGCTCCTGCACTGACTTATCTTACATTATCTGACTCTCCTAGACAGTCACCACCCACAGTGCGGGGGTGGTAGTGTGCTGAAATCTGTATAGGCAGCCCTGACCGGGAGTCCTGGTGCAGGCACCTATGACAGACTCCGAGGCCAACACTGGACTACTGACTGATCTATAGGTTCGTGTTGTGACACACGCTGTGGCACAGGTAGGCTAGACTCCGAAACCGTCCGAGACCGTTCCGGGTATATCTAGCTTAGGGGTTATTTATCTTGAGAGTTTATCCACAGAGTTCGGGAGTTCTGATATCTGGTGAACTAGGATATTCCAGTAGAAAGATATGGATATCATATATATATATAAATGTCCAGTAAACTCCCTGTGCATTTGGGTCGACACCCTCATCCCTTGCACCACTTCAACATACCGGAACTCCAGGTGCCGCTCGCACTTGATAGCAGCCTTGAAGGCCGGGCAGATCGACTTTCCCTCCAGTATGCCGCTCTTGTTCAGTACCTTGTTTACCTGCTGTTCAGGAACAAACTTCTGGTAACTGACAATCGCCCCGGTGTTCGCCACTTCCCCGGAAAGACGCGCCGTGAGATATGGAAACCCATCCAGGTCGGCGATTATCGTGGTTACCAGGTTGTCTATAGGAGGTTTGCCTGCTGGCAGTGCAATCCTGGTAATACCCTCCACCTCCTGGAACTTGTCAATACCGAATCCTACTGCCTCGATAACTGTAGCCAATACTTCGCACTACTCGTGTCGAGGATGCAAAATAAGGATGGCGTCCGCGTAAGGACAGTCCTTTGGCATCTGGTACAACATGGTCTTCACCGTCGAAACGAACGCCAACTCGGGTTGCTGCCTTTTGTTCTTCGCCTTGAAGGACAGAAGAAACCCCCATCGTTGCGGCGTCTCGTTTTCAGGGTACCAGGTGGAAGGGTCGGTGGCGTCCGTGCAGGCTGCAGAACCTTTAAGCGCTTATTCTATCTCCCGGGTATGTCCTTCGTTAAAATCATTTGGCTCGCTGATTTCACAGCCACTGTTCTGCAACATCTGGGCCAGGTCCGCGTAGACGTATGGCGACTCCAACGTCCAATTGTCAGTTACGTGCACGGCCTGGCCAGCCACCGCACGCCTCGTCTCTTGATCTTTGCTGGCAATGGGGTTGTCTTGAAGTATCATTTGTGCCAGCGCTACGACATCCCACCCTTGATCGGTCTCCTCCTCCAACCCAGTTAACAGGATGCCCGGGAGGTCCACGTTTTCTGGTACCTCATTCAACACCGTAGGACCACTGTCTTCGTCAGAGGACAACGCCGTCTCCCGCACCTCCTCCGGATCCAAGACTCCAGACACCTCCTTAGCATATTCCGAGAGCTCTTGGGGTTCAAGGCTGTCACGGCGGTTGGTTTCCATTTCAGCGACTGATCGGAGATCAGCAACGGCTGTAGTTTCGCTTGCATGCGCGCTGCCCTGTCCGCTGGTGTCACTGCCGTCCAGCAGAAGCTCGTACTTCTTCTGCATCAGCTTTATCCGATAAAGGCTCCTGCCGTGCGGATCCCATGCATCCTCTGGTGCTGATTGGGTAAATGATGGTTCAGCTGGTGTTTCTGGTTTCCCCGAGAGTTCCGGTAACCCTTCGTGCAATTTTTGCTCCGCGGCCCATCTGCGACTAGAATAGCAGCCGTGTTGCCACAGTAATTATCGAAAATGTGAAATATTGCCTTCGGGTGATTTCTCATAACTTCTACGACATGTTCTTGAAACTTCTTGCGACTTGTTAATGCCATTTTCATTGATTATGCAATTCATAGTGCATCCAAGCCCGTCCACCTAGCTGTGCTACATGCCAGGGACAATCCAGTGTTTCGTCCGCGCATCCTTCCCCAAGGATGATGCCGATGCCGATGCCAAGTGGGAGGACAGGTACGACCTCAACCACCAGTTTGCATGTTTCTTTGCCGTTTCGTATATCTTTGCAACATACATGCAATACGTTCCCAACATATTAAGGGTATGTTGTACGTATATTACAAAAACATTGAACATTTCGTGCGCAGGCATATATATGGTATCATCAACGCCATTCTGCGGGTTACCATTGGCGGTGTGCCCTACACTTTCTTAAAGTGTGATTGGCTACCCGTGCCCACGGAAGCGCAGATCGCAAGCTTCAAGCTGAAGAACTCCATCCTCGGCGTGGACAAGGTGTCCACGGCTTACTTCACCTTCAACCCATGGGACACCTCCAAGTACACTATGGACAACCGAGAGCCCTACCTACTGGCCAATCAAGTCCAAGCGCAAGTAGTGATAGTCAAACACCCCTGCATGGATTCAGCGGTGATACTTGATACGAGCGACCGCAATATGGAGAAACTTGCACTCGTTGATAGGCCCGTAGGTAGTGATGGTCACTTTGACACATGCGGGAAGTGTAGAGTCGGTGGCGAGCTCCTTCTGTGTGAGAGGGCAGGCTGCAAAGAGGCTATGCACGTGCGATGCGCAGGGCTCACCGACATCCACACCGGAATGTGGTACTGCAGAAAGTGCGATGACGCATAGTAGTGCCTCTGTACACATTTGATATACCTGTAATATACCAGATACGTATTGCAATTATCGATATTGTAAGTATTATGCAATATGTGAGCAGCAGGGGGGTCTTACCCCTTTACCCCTGCAGTCGTGTGGCACTCTGGTTGTAGACATATTGCACATGTATTCAAGAGATTCTGCATGAGTGAATGTTTCAATATGTGTTCAACACATATATTTCAAACGTGATGCATAATTCATCTGATTGAAGACATGTTGCTTATGTATTGAACGATTCCTCATGCGTGAATGTTTCAACATGTGTTCAACACGTGTTCAATACGTGTCTTACAGGCAGTTGCAGGCATATTGAACACCCCTCCAATCGTTTTGCCCCATTTCAATACATCGGCGCCCCAATTCATAAAACCCCCCAGAACCGACTTCTGCGATACGCGTCCAAATGCCGTGAAAACTTGTCCTCATAACGCTGGACCCTTCCTTAGATGATACCAAGTGCTAGTGGGTGAGTCTGACACCATTTGGGTGCCCATGCTAGCATACTCATTTTCGCTGTGTCCAGGCTGATCGCGGTTCAATAGTTTGGCCAATATGTTACACGTGTATTGCAATATCTAGATATTAGCATACCGTCTTCAATATGCCTCCGATATGCCTCCAATACGTGTTCAACACGTGTATTGAACGCATCTAGAAACGTAAGGTCCGGGTGGGAACTATTATCCATGAGTGTACCCAGTTCTGGGACACAGTGGTAACGTCGTCGGAGACGGGATCGTTAGTCAAAGAATGGGCAAAGAATGGAGTCTCCATCTTGGATTCTTCCAGCATTTTTCAGGCAGCTACGAAGGAACTCGTTTCGACTCACAGACACCCCCGAGAATGCATTTCGAGAATCATGCGATGCCGGATCATTAAATCCCCTGGATCTCTGAAAAATACGGGATGAGCTCAAATGGGGAGCAATAAGAGTTTGGGGCAAGGAAGGGGAGAACAGTGTTCTCCCCCGCATCTGGTTATGCCGGTGGGGGTGGAGCCAACCAAACCAAGAAAGATCAATGATGCAAGATTCCTTAACATTTGCTGTAAGGATATTCCGTTCACTTACGAGTCGGTGGCGATGCTTCCACAAATCTTAGAGAAGGGGGATCCGGCATTCATTATGGACCAAGCGAACGGATTCTTCCATGCTTACAGAGGAATCGCAACAGTACATGGGTTTCATATGGGAGGGCGTATATTACGTTTATACATTTCTCAATTTTGGATGGAAGCTAACACCGGTCATTTATAGCGCCTTTGCGGGGGAGTTCGCGGGATTCATCCGGCGGCTGGGGATACCATATTTATACTACATCGATGATAATGCTGGTGGGCCGGCCCCAGTGGGAGCCTCGACTCTTACGAAACAAGAAAGAGCCGCAATCTCGGCGTTCGTCGTCTCGTCATGCATGACTGCGGCGGGATATTTTATTCATCCGGAAAATACGGAGTTTGTTCCGTCCATGTCCATCATCTGGCTGGGTATTGGTGTTGACCTTGCAAAACAGGAATTCTTTATCCCGCATAAAAAATGGGAAAAGTTCTTGAGTCTGGCAACGGACCTGCGAGCTTCGTCAAAAATTTCGGCCAGGATTTCGGGACCTGGAGAGGGTGGCAGGGAAGCTGGTTTCTTCTAAACACGCTATTCGATGAAAACGACATTATGGAATGTCATTTTTCAATTTAATTATAGATAGCTAAATAATTCCAAGGCGTACGAAAATAACGTATTTTCCGACGAGACGTGAGACGCACGTATAAACGCGGGTGCCGGTGAGGCTAATAGATACGTACGTATGCGTGCTTAAATAAATTCTCAAGCACATGCAAGCATTCAATGTGGTAAACACGATACAAAATATGATGCGGTGACTAATTTCATTTTGTACATGTGTTTTATTAATGTTCAGGACTAGTCGTTAGCACTGCGACCACAATCTACGCGGTATCTGCTCGGATACGTACGTATGTGTAGGAGGCAGTACTAAACCTTCTACTTGACAGTGACTGTGAAACTACTTGTGGATAAGATATAGTGCAAGGTTCTATATTATGCTCTATATCTTATTTGATGCTAACCAAACTATGCTGGTTCTTAGGATCTATGTCCAGACTCAATGCATATACTTGCATATAAGAATTAGGTTATATCTTTTGCCATATCGGCTGTCTTTACTCTTGGGAACTCAACTGTTTCTTTGGCCTTGGCCATTACTTATTCACTCAACTCCCTGAGTTAATCCTAGTCAGCATGGCCAAGTCCCATTAACCTATCAGATGCTTCTACTACAGTATTATGCAGTATGAGGTGTCAGTGCTTCACTATGACACCTTATTACACCGTACACTAGTACTGTGTACTCCCACTAAGGGGGGTCTCTTCCTCAACAGGGGTCTCGGGCGCTAATATCGTAAGGCGCGTATGGCACTGCTAGCATGTATGACACCGCTGAGTCATCCGCGCATGACACAGTATGTTGTCCTAGCACAACTCCCCCCCCCTTCACGTGGGAAGCGTCCTCGCGAACATATACGTTACTACTTTGCTCATCGCGTTTGCTCATCTGATTAGCTTGAGGGCTCCGCTAAGGTCACATCGCTGGCGCTCTTCACTGCGGCACACTACTCATATCATCAAGGCAGCTTTCGGTCTTCAATTTCCCGCCATCATGACGGTCACAACACTCGCATCGGCTACCAAGGTTGTCGATAATACGGAAAAAAATCTTTGCAAGTAGGGGGCCTCGGTCAAGAGGTCACATATGCTCGTCGTGCAGGCGCACAAACTCAGTTCTCCGTCTACTGCGCGTCGTCCGCTTCAACCATATGCCATAGGTTCACCAAGTCCTCAATTCGCGTGCGTCCAAGAGCGCCCCTCGCCAGAAATGGCTAGCATGGCGGTGCGCTCGGCGCGCTTTCTTTCCCCCCCAAAAGAAAAGCGGTCCACGCCTGGACGCTTTCTCCTGGTGCCGTGGGGAAGGGCGCGGGCGAGCACCTCTCGTGCTCACCCTGTAGCGACACGAGCACAAGGGCGGCGCCCCTTGTCTGCGTGTGGCGAGGCGTCCCATCGCTGGGCGCCATCTCGCCCGGAGCGTCGGCCACACAGGCCTCAGCAGCGACCCTCACGTGGGTGCTGCGCTCCGCGCTCGTCGCCGGGGCACGCGTGTGCGGTGTGACGCTCCCAGGCCCGCTCATCTCCTCTCCGAAGAGCCTCGATGGCGCCCGGTCGCCGTGCACACGCCGCGCGCCACCCCCAGGCACCATGCATGAGTATGGCGTGCCTGGTGGGGCAGCTGCGCGTCACGCGGCCCGAGACAGCGGCCATCTATCCGGCTGCCTCGTGGCGGTGCGCTCGGGGCGCTCGCGGTGGTCATCGTGTGCCACCCGCGGCGCGCCCTCTTCCCCCCCCCAAAGAAAAGCGGTCCACGCCGGGACGCTTTCTTTCGGATCCAAGGGAAGGGCGTGGGCACTCGTGATGCCCACTCGATATGCCTCGCATGCCTCCTCGTACGGCTTGAACACCACGATGCGACCTCCTGATCTCCCGCCTCGGATGCTACGTGAACCCCCACGATTACCTCGCCTCGTAGGTGCTGAGCCTCGCATGCCCCGGGCACCACGCTTCCTACTCGCCTCCCGCGATCGCTGCATATGCCTCCGCTTCTTGGCGCGCCGCCGAGAAGGGTGCGCTTCCCGCTTCCCAGCGACGCCACTAGGTGGCCGTATGCGCTCCAGTGGCTGAGTCTCGGGTGTCTGTCGCGCGCGCTGCCCAAGCTTTACGTCGGTGGTACCACTGTGTGGCAGCCGCGCGCACTCTGTGGGCGGCGCCTTCGCTGTGCCGGTGTGTGGCATTCGCGCGTGCTCTCTGGTGGGTGGCAGCCGCGCACATTCTCTGGACGGCGTCTTAGTCATGCTCCGCTCTGCACTTGATGACGCTGGAAGCTGTACGCTACACGCCAGTTGCGGCTCGTCGAGTGCCGCCTGTTCCGAACCCTGCGCTGGTGGGACTGGCAGTGACGCCCTACGCACCAGTCGCTGCCCATCGCGCTTTGGTGGCTCCGGGGGGCACCAACTACCACCCGCATAGAGGAGGTCCTCGTAAGTCCAAGTCATGCCCCACGCTGCCCGCTCCACACCATGCATTGGTGGGGCAAGCAGCAGTGCGTCATGCGCCGGTCGCTGGGCATCGTGCTTCTGCGGCTCTGGGGGGCACCAACTACCGTCTGCATACAGGAGGTCCTGATAGGTCCATGCTATGTCGTGGTCGGCCTTGGGTGCCTGCGCGTCTTTGCAGAGCGTCGAGGCTTGCAAATCCACGCGGAGCGCTGGGCACCGCGTGCTGAGCGCGAGGGGCATGGCCACGCGTGGGATGCGTGCTGCTAACTGTGCGTTATGTGACAACTGCTCTCGTTGTCGGTGTCGTGAGCTATCCGCCGCCGGCCCCGCGGCAGTAGCTGGTGGGGCTTGTCTTAACGACCCACTCGCCGCAAGCTCTGCACCGCGCGCTAGCCATACCCGCTGTCGTGAGCCATGCGTGGGATGCCGCAAGCCGCGTGCCGCCTCCGGCTCTGCTTCCCACTGTGTTGTTGGAGATCGCGAGCTGACTACCAGTGCTTGGCCTTGGCCATAGTAGTGCCGCGCCGCCGCTGGTGGCGCACTGTGACGCGCCGCCGCTGGAAGCGCGAAGTGCCGCGCCGCCGCTGGTGGCGCACTATGCAACGCCGCCGCGGACGCACCGAGCCGCACCGCCGCCTGTGGTGCACTGTGCTGCGCCTCGTGGACGTCTCGCGCAAACACAAAAGACCTATTCCTGGCATCCAGCACTGTATCTCGCAGCTCCTCCCCCCCCGCTGCCATGCCAGGATCCCGAAGCGCCATGTCGCCGAAGCTGCCAAGCGAGCACAAGCGAAGAGCCATAAGCTCAAGCTGCAAGTGCAATCCCGCTAACCCAGGAGCGCCAAACGTAGGTGGAGAAACACACAAATCAACCGAGGAAGATCCGCTAGCTTCCGCCGCAAGCGATAAAAGTATGAGAGAGAAGACGCAGAAGCCAGGCCCAACAGCCGATAACCAACTGCCGCGACCAAATTTCAGCAAAAGCTTTCCAGCGAACTCGAAGATTTAAGACGAAAACAAATTGAGCAAAATTGGCCAACGACCGGCTCACGGAAGCCAAAGCAACGCTACAGCGCGACAACACCTAGGGTTAGCCACTAATAAGAACGCTGGAGCGTCGAATTGCAACAAAATCAGGAATTCCTCGCAAAGTCGGAGCAAATTTTCAGATTCCCCGCCATAAACTTGCCCCATCCCGCATAGTCGCAAGGACTATCGAGGTCGCCCACGCTCGCAGCCACGAAACTGCAATCTCAAAGCTGCATCACGCAAGATAGCCAGAAGCACGAAAGAAGAACGTCGCAAACCCATTCAATCGCCAAGCACATAGAGGCGAAGACTACATCGAACACTTTCAAAAACCAGGCACAGATTTCAAAAAGATTTAGCGGCGCATAGCTGCCAGCGAGTAAGACAAACTCGAAGTCGCGCAGCCGTTCCGGCGGAAATACGAAGCCAAGCGCTAGAGGTAGAATTCCAAACAATCTCAAACCAGGATCCAAGTAAAAATAAGAATTCTCGACACAATTTGTACGGTAAATCCACGAGTCGAAGGCGCAAAACGCACGCAAAATTGCCAACGCAACGACATCAAAGTTTCAAAGTAGGCAGGTGTGCCTCACTGGCGTTCGCTAAGTCGAAAATTAATCATTGCCAAACAGCACGTCGAGCTGGAATTCGTCCGCATTCGTAAAAGTAACATGGGAGTTGGAAGTCGCTTCCTCTGCCTCGCGATATACACGACGAACTACCAGGTTCCATTACCGCATTTGTGGCACACTGTGCCACAGTAGGAGGCCTCGCACAGTAGCCCAAAATTCCAAAACTCCAGATCAACGCGCCAAAGAAGACCTCGTATCAATTGACAATTCTAAGGCAACTCGCGCCGGCTCAAGCACCATGGCGACACACGAGCTCGAAAGCACTGCACCCTTGGCAGGACGCTAGAGCACTGAGGTGGGCACTTTTAGGCCCTAAAAGCGCCCGATTTCTAGAATCCAATACGAACTACAATTGCACAACGCGTTGAAGAGGAAATTCGCTTTTGTAAGCAAATAAAAGATAATTTACGTGGGTGTCATAGTCTGCGAGCCAATAAAAGCCGCAACTGAAGTCGCGTCAGGGAAGGCGTAACACACACTGGCAGATTTCAAATAACATTGAAGCCGAAGTCACGGTATAAAGTCGTTGGAAAAGTCATAACTCGAAAGTAAAAATTTTTTTGTGGAAGCGGTGGTGGTGGTGGTGGTGCGTAGCACACTGATACCATTTTCAAACCCTCTCTCGGCGTTTTCCAGTTCTGATACCGTTGAGGTGTCTCTTCCTTGCCCGGGACCTGATCAGTCCTGGGTTCTGGCGGTGCTCTGCCGCGCAGTCAGCTTCGCCCACGTCACTGGCCGAGGCTGCCCCTAGGTAAGGGGGGGGGAGAGCCATCTGAGTGCTCTTACAAGAGCTTATACGTTGGATGAATTGACATCCAATTGCCGGGATAGCTCAGTGGTTAGAGCGCTCAGCTAGCAATCGAGAGGTCGGGGGTTCAAACCCTCTCTCGGCGTTTTCCAGTTCTGATACCATTTTGTGGGAGGACTGCTCCTCACAGGGCACTGTAACTACTGATGGGGGGTCTTATATGGACTGCATATAATGACCAACTAACTGCCTAGGTACTGCTAGGTCAGCTCTTTAGACATAGGACTGCTATGTCTAGACTTACAGCATATTACTTGCATATAAGAATTAGGATTACATCTTTTGCCATGTCGGCTGTATTTACTCTTGGAAACTCAACTGTTTCTTTGGCCTTGGCCATTACTTATTCACTCAACTCCCCGAGTTAATCCTAGTCAGCATGGCCAAGTCTCATTAACCTATCATATGCTTCTACTACAGTATCATGCAGTATGAGGTGTCAGTGCTTCACTATGACACCTTATTACACCGTACACTAGTACTGTGTACTCCCACTAAGGGGGGTCTCTTCCTCAACAGGGGTCTCGGGCGCTAATATCGTAAGGCGCGTATGGCACTGCTAGCATGTATGACACCGTTGAGTCATCTGCGCATGACACAATATGTTGTCCTAGCACAAATTGCCTATGGAAACCCGAAAATGGGGTGAGCCAACCTATGATCACCCTGTGGAAACGTTTTCCATTGGGGCCTATGGGAAATTTTCCAGAGCCATTCCATACGATTTTCAGATAGGGGATTTAAAAGTGCCCTATGGAAAGGTTTTTGCCCTATGGAAAGCCAATGGAAAGGCGTTCCCATAGGTTTTACATAGGGTTTTTCCATCCCTGTGTAATTATTTCCCTGTGGTGTTAACCCTACGGACGCCACTATTATAGGGTTAACACCTCGACCGTTCATAGAATATCAACCCAATATCCCTATGGAAAATTCAAGTTATTTTCCCATAGGTTGTATAGGGTGGGCATCCCTATGGAACCAGAATACAACATTCCCTACGTATACTCACCCTATGCCCACCCTACGTTCATGGTATGGAAAGTATTGAACACTTTCCATAAGGATGTCATAGGGCGGACCGCCCTATGGAACACATCGTATGGTTTCCATGCCTATACCCACCCTACGCTCACCCTATGACCACCCCATGATCACCCTATGCCGAGCAAATGGAAAGTTAAAAGGAAGCAACGCTGGGCTGCCCCCCGCGCCAGGCCCTCAAGTGCTGCTCCCTTGGCGCCGGGCCGTTCTGCGCTGGGTTTCGGCGCTGGGCTGCTCCTGCGCGCCAGCGCCCGTAAAGCAACACCCCTCATGTGGGGCAGGAGGTTGCTCCAACTCGATACCACCACCGATCATACGCGCGGTGCAGTCAGCGAGGGGGGTGCGAGATTATCCTACGCCCACCCTATGCCCAGTTGCCCACCATATAACATCCCTATACCGTAACATATATCATGAATCATGCGTATGCTCACCCTGTGTCCACCCTACGACCACCCTACACCCTCCCTACGATTACGAATCCAGTTTTCCCACCGTGTGCTCACCCTATGATCACCGTATATTCACCCTATGCCCACCGCCCCACCCTATGCTCACGCTTTGGAAACTATTTGTTTCAGGTACGGCGAGCTTATGAACCGATGCAAATAAGTTGGTTTGTTATCTCGGCGGACACAAACTCGGTTTCAATGATCCACCATGGAGATATGATAGAAACAAGATGATGATCGTACTAGATAGGCATGTAGATTTCGTGGGCGACTTATACGCGCCATTTTCAAGGTATTCTCACAGTAGCCTGGCGTTAATGCGGTGTGTTATTTAAGTAAGAGTAATATTCAATCTTTTGCTGCATCACGAGATCTCGGTTTTTCAGTGCAGACCCTTAATGCGTTCAGCAGTTTCTTCAGTGCAGACCCTTAATGCGTTCAGCAGTTTCGCGTAATATAAAATACCCTGCGAATTTTCGGTTCCGATCGAGCTGCGTTCATGCGGATTGTTCAAAATGATAGATCGCACGTGAAAAACGGGCCTATGGAAGCTATCGTGAACTCTAAATGTGACGACGATGCCCTAGACGACTACCGTTACAGAAATTCTAACTTGCTCGGCTTGTATGCCTTGAGTGCGCGAACTGCGCGTCCAGTTTCTTGTTCCAATAACTAATGCTTCCTCGCGGAACGAGCTTTGTCGCCTCGGACGCTGCTGCGCCTGCAATTACCTGAGGACATCGCCTCCCTTCTGCTCGCCGTTTGCGCACAGTCGACGTTGGCTCCCTTTCCTGAGCACCAAACTGAATTGGGGAGTTTGAGAGTTTTGGGAGTTGGGGAGTTCGACAATTGGAGGGCCTAAAAAATGAAAATTTTAGGCCCGCCCTACCTAGGCTAAAAAGTTTTCTCTATTCCCACGCATTTTCCTACAATTTTTAGGTATATTTAGAGTATCAGAATTTTTCCAAATTTTCATTAGAAAATCATGTATATATAGCATGCTTCTGGATGGCCTATTTTTTTGGGGTTCATCGATGAACCCCAATTTTTTATGGGTGTTCTAATAATAAAGTTCGGCATTTTGGACAAGAAATACCCTATACGAATTTTCCAATAATAAATTGAATTTGTGGTATGGCTAGGTCCTCCAATTTACACTGTTTATATTACAGTTTTTGTTATTTTAGGCTTATTTATAGGTTCCGAAATTTTCATAAATAATACCCAAAAAAACAAATTTTAAGCTCAATTTACAGAATCTATTTCCTTGAAAAGTCCATCGATGAACCACTCAAAATTTCTTAATTCACAACACTTTTCAAGTGCAATATTTCTATATTATTCTTACCGACGCACAAGTTTTGCCTTCCAAGTTAAACACGACTTTACCCTTTCTTGTGACCTTCGCCCCATCGCCTACTCGTCTCCGTGCATTGACCAACTATGTTCACCATTGGTTTCCACGTGCTTTCGCGGACCACTACTAACCACAAGTCTAGATTGCCGGCCCTCGGCTTAGGTTCAAAACATGCTCTTTTCGTCGCTAACATTGCAAATAAAGGTTTCCGCCGGTCTTCGCCACATCGCGTACCCGTCATCGTGCCGTGACTTTCGCGGACCACTACTAACCGGGTGTCCCAATGCCGCCGTTAATCTTCTACTTCAAGTCCGTGACCGTCATCTTGGAGTATGCCTGCTTCAAACCATATCTCCCCACGTACGTCTCCGCACAATGTGCGATTGTTGTAGATATATAGTGCACCGCACTGACGAAGTTGCTGCGCTTCGCCTCGATTCCGACGAAAGCGCGTCCCATGCGCAGCGCTCCGATTCCAGTAGTTCCTGTTTCACGAGTACCGCTTAAGAAATTTCCCACCGTTTACAACACCGCAAAGCTAAACAAATACTAAGGACGCACCACTTCCCATGAACGGGTCCAACACCACCATGTCAATGTCAAAAGTGTAACGCTCCACCAACAACTCCAGGAGCTCCACCTTCTTCTGGCCCACCACCAAGGTCTTGCCATGTTCCTTGCACGGCTTGCCGTTCTTCAAGCAACCAATCACGGCACAATCATGCTTGAACGTGTCCTGCACTTGCAAGCACTGGAAAGGCCGTGCCTGGCAGGTCACCTCCTCCTCAACAACCATCTTCCTCCATTCCTCGTCCTTCTCTTCATCATTTTCCCAACCCAACGCAACGTGAGCATCGAAGGCCTTCTCAAAAGCCTGCACCTCTTGGTGACTCAGGGCGCGCAAGATGTTGCCTGTCCAACAATTCAGGGGGAAGTAACTGAAATTCACATCTTCACACTCCTGAAGCCTAGTCCGGAAGCCGTTCTTGAAGTTCAGCTTCGGTGCCTCCAGCTTACGTGCCAAAGTCGTGTACTGGTGTCCCAGTGACTTCGGCGTGTTCGTGAAACTCGTGTTGTTGCGGTTCCCCTCCGTGACAATGTATGCCGGCATTGTCTTGAACAACTGTGCCCCATCACCCATTACCTGTTTCATCGAAAACTTCAACCCAACCACAAAACCACCAGAAACAAACAAGGGTGGAAGGGGTCCTACCGGGAGCTTGAACGCTTTCCACCCAGCCTCCAAATCTCGCAAGGCTTCAGTGTCACCCATGGCACAAATGATGGTGTCGCCATCTACCTTCCCGAGGTCCGCGTACTGATGCTCCTCCCGCAACTTGTCGTTAACAAGGCACAGGTCCTGCATCTTTCCCGCAAACTGATGCCAGTCCACCTTCGTGTTGTAGCCGTTCTTGCTCTCTTGCCCCCATGGCACATCCGTGATGACCGCTGCCACACCTAGGGAAGATATCTTACTGGGATTGGCCGGCCCGAGGCCGTGTCACAGAGGCTCGGGCCGAAGGCGGGCCGAAGGGAAATTTGATTTCGGGCCGAGTCACGTCGGAGGTCAAAAGCGCCGAAAGTCGTGCTGGCCTTCCTGGCCGAAGGCAGGCCGGATGTCGTTTTTGTGATCTTGGAGGCCCCTGAGTGGTCAGGCCGAGCAATGTTCGGGCTGGCCGAACTCTGGCCGAACGATATTTTCGATATTGACGGAATCAGGAAAATCGATGGTCCCTATTCATTAATATCTGGTATCCACGGGGCCATCGCATGTTCACTTACAGTACGCATGTTTAGGTTTTTGAGACTCCAACAATTCAACAAAATAATGTGTATCCTCAGCAGCTCGGCGAGGTATTGACGTCAGTTTTGAATATATTTGCGTAAAAATGAAACCGTTTTCGGCGAAACTTTTTGGTTTTCTCATAGTATTATGTGTCAGCAGCCTTTCCATCTTCCTTGGAGCTGTCGAGATTGTTCCGGCTGCTGAACCCTCAACTTCATCCTCTCGTTCTACAACTGCGTTGGGCACCCTCATCGAACACTTCGTTTCCAATCCCAATCCTTCCGATATTGGCGGTTCTTTAACCTTAACTGAAGAAGCTCCACCTATTCCCATCGTGTATTTTGGTTCGCGACGTGTTCTAGTTCACCCTGAACACAGTTATTCAACGACCGACGATTTCTCATTCATCACCTCAGACGCGCCTGTGCTAGAGCGTGATGTTCGACTATTAACTTGGGGTGGACAGCAGACACAGAATCTTTCGGTGGATCTCATCAATGATGTGGAAGAGCAACCTTCTACTATACCTATTGCATATTTTGGCACACGCCGTGTTTTGCTTCATCCTGATCACAGCTACGGCAACGAAGAATATGGTTAAATAGTTCGCGATATTCCTTTCTCCACGCAGCACGCTTCCGCATTTACATGGGGGCGACGCTCAGAGGCTGCGCAAGCTATATCCACCACAAACAGCTCCGCCTCGAGAATGCCAAACTCTCAAACTCGGCCGAATTCTTTTATTTCCTGGAGACCAAACGCTGCCCCCTTGACCAAACGCGCTGTAGTTCTTAGAAGCAAAATTGCATCGAAAACTACAAAGCTAGCTAAAAGGACTCAGCAGAATCCTACTCCTTCTTTACAGGCAGCTTCACAGCCATCATGCTCATATACGGTTGAGGCAGTCGCCCAGCCCAAACAAGCTACTCAGACAGCATCAAAGGAGTCCGCCCTCACAACAACAGTAGGCCAGAAGGCTAGTAACAAACGCAAACGCGATTCAATTGAACCTAGACCAGAGGGGTCTCGTCAATTTCAGGTGTCGTGGCGACAAGGTAGAGACTGGTTACAGTACGAGGATGGATTTGTGTATTGTTCAGTATGTCAACAACATAATTGTGACAATCCTTTCACCAGAGGTTGCTCTAGCATTCGTTTGCTTCGCATTCGTGAGCATGAAAATGAAAGGAATCATATATTTTCAGTAGAACGCTGCCTCAAAGATCGCGAGCAGTGGAATATCGCCCAAAAAACGCTATCTTGCGCGAGAAAACCGGAATTCTCAATTGTTTCAGCATGGTATATTTATTAGCAAAGGAGGATATTGCTATGTTTAAATTTGGCTCTTTCTTGCATGGTATAGAATGTCTATACACTACAGATGATCTCACCGCCTCCGTGAATATTGGGGTGGAGGAGTATAGGAATAAAGATGCCGCTCATGAATTCATCATTTGCTTAGCTGATTCTATCCGAGATTCTATCTTGGAGGATATCCGCCTCTCCCCAGTGTATTCTATTGGCGTTGATGAGAGCACAGACATATCTATTGTTGAGGAAATGGTTCTTTATTCTTGGTTTTTGAAAGCTGGGGAACCTGTGGTCCGATTCTTAGGTATGTACGCAATGCCTAAAGCTGACGCGGAGACCATATCCGCAACTATCCGAGAAAAAGTTCTTGGCTACGATCTTGAGGAACATAGATTTGTGGCTTTTGGCAGTGACGGGGCTAGTGTGATGACTGGCTGTGAGAGTGGTGTGGGAGTTAGGCTGCGCAAGACTGTGATGCCCCACATGCTTGCTTTTCACTGTCTCGGACACAAGTTAGCCTTGTGCTCTAAGGATGCTGCGGATGGTATCATGTACTTTGAGAATTTTGACACCAGCCTTCATGCTATTTCTACCTATTTTGCTCGCTCAGGACTTCGAAAAAAGAGCTTTTGTGATCTTCAGAAGGAGTTGGGATTTGACACACCTACCGGGATAGCAAAAGATGTTGAGACTCGTTGGTTGTCTGAAGGGTTGTCGGTGGAATCAGTCTTCAGAACTTTGCCTGCTTTGATAGAGGAGTTCCAGAGTGCGGCCGCACACAGTGACGTGGCTAAAATGCTACTTTCACAGGTGACCTCTTTTCAGTTTTTGGGGACTTTATGCTTCTATAAAGATATTTTACACAAGCTGAACTCTCTCAGCAAGTGTTTTCAGTGTGACGTTATTGACTTTGAGGTTGCTGCAGACCTTGTTCACGGCACGCGGGTGGGCTTAGAAGCATTTTACATTAATAGTCAGAAGCCCGGTGGTATTACTTTGAAGGGGTTTTTGCGTGCTATGGATACTGCAGAAGAGGGTTCAACAACCTTTGAGTATCAACACGAAAGGGGCGCTGTGCAAGTAACCTTTAGCACAGAAGAAGCTGACTCGCTTTTTTTACATACGAAGTTATTTGCTACCAGCCTACACTCAGAGTTGGGAGAGCGGTTTCCTTCTCAACCTATCATGGACGCGTTGGATATTTTCAGCCCAAAGAAGTTTCCACGAGTACAGGACTCTATTGATGCTTATGGTGACGATAAGCTCGAGACGTTGATTGATCACTACTGTGAGGTTCACCAGGGATCTGATATTATGGGACCGCGCGTGAATGCCCAAAAGTTGAAAGCTCAGTGGGAGGATATGAAGCTCGTGATGTTTGGGGCTAAAGTGTGGGAGCAGACGTTTCAACAATTTTGGGCGCCTCGTTCGACAAATCCCTCGGAAGACTATGCAGATCTTCCCTTTCTGGTTAGTATTCGTATGATCTTACCCTTGAATACTGCGTGCTGTGAACGTGGATTTTCGAAGATGAAGTTGATCAAGACTTATTTGAGAAACAGATTGCATGATACTACCTTATCTGCGCTCATGATGATCAGCATCAATGGTCCTGCAGTATCAGATAAGAAGGCAGTGCACGATTTGTGCTATTCAGCTTACATGAAATGGATCACTCTTAAGAAGCGAACCTCTCAACGGTCTAGTTTGAAGGCTCGCAAGAAGCAGCATTACCGCGGAAAGCCCATTCGTTCAAGACGGGAAGACGTATCGACACTAGGGTGCACTGTGGTATCCGGGATGCTGGACGATGCGTATTACACAATTGAGGACGATTTGGAAGTGGGCCTAGATGCCGGCGCAATAAATGTTGATGAACAGGGTGCATCAGATAACGAGGCAGATACTGCAGAAGACGTTGCAGAGGAATGGTGCACAGATGTCATGGAGGCTCCAGAAGGATGGTTGCTGCAAGTGACCGCACCCACTACATTGACACACGCCTCTTTGAAGAAGACGGCTAAGATAGCTCATCGTTTCAAAAACTCTTGGTGTGTAGGAAAGTACAAGTATATTTGTTCCACTGGTGAGAACAAGGGGTTGAAAGCAATATATTATTCCGATGACAAATTGCTCCACTTTCATAGCCTAAGCTTGGACGAGTATGGACCAGATGGAATGTGGTGTATTCTCAAAAAGGAGCCGAAGAAGAAGTAAGCAATTGATGCAGATGATAGCTACTCCTTCATGATTTATGATTTTGAATAACACATTTTTGTTCTCGAGTTTTGGTATTTATATGTTTATGTTGATTTAATAACATTGTTTACTTATCGTTTCTAGTTTTTCAAACAACATTTGTACTGTTGGTTTGTCGTGACACGATGCCTGGCATTAATGTTAGATGAATGATTAGAATATTCTACATATCTGCAAGTGTATGTAATAGCGATATACATCTATGAATGTAATGATTAATGTAATGGCGGTCAAAATTACGGCTCGAATAGATGAGTACGGCGTGAGTGACGGGCAAAATAATAAATGACCCGCCAGTTTGCAGACACAACCCCACACATGTTCGTTTTGAGAAATACTGGCCGTATTATTACGTTTGATAGCTCAAAATGTCGGGTTCGATGTCCTCGATTAGGCTATCAAAATTAGGGCTCGCATAGATTAGTACGGCGTGAGTTACGGGCAAAATGGTAAATGACCTTGGATAATGGCGGGCCGAAGGCGGGCCGAACCAAAATACACATATAATATGTGTGTTTTACTTCTCCGTGCCGGCCGAAGGCCGGCCGAATGAATAAACGTGACGGACCGAGTTGGCCGAAGGCGGGCCGATGGAAAATTCGAATGCGGGCCGAGTCACGTCGGCGGAAGATATCTTCCCTGGCCACACCTACCTTGCCTTCCTCATGTTGGTGGGTGATCAATTCCAGAACCTCAAGCGCGTCGCCCAAATATAGCTGCACTAGTGGGATGCCTTGAGAGTTCACGGCAACCGACGTCAAGGACAGCACCTACAATCTTTCATTGTGGCAGTGTTTTCCTAATGGTTCTTTGTGAGTGTGTGTTGATTTGCAGGTTCCCCCTCTTGTCTCAAACTTTCATGTCGACGAAGAATGGCAATACGCGAAGGCCGCCTTGGACAAGCTTATGCCAACTTTGCCACAAGGAGTTCAACATCACGTCCCCCCTTCTCCTGCGGATACGGAGCTTATCGTTGACTCCGCCTTCTTCCGTGAAGAAAACGTCTTCGCGAGGTCGCATCTTCGTGCGTACACCCTCATGACCAACACTTGGATACGTGGGGGCGACGAGCTAATCGCCCTTGAGTTGCATTACTTCACTTTGGAAAATGAAGGTCTGTCCCGAAAACTATCACACTGCATGTTTCAACCGCATTCTCCTTCGCATATTCGTGCTTCTCATATTTTCATATACGTACCTAGCGTTCAATTCTGTCCGATTATATCTTTCGCCTACTTTTCAATGTCGTGCCATTTCGTTTGCTATTTTTCCCTTTGCAGGCGAGACGTGGCAAGACGAAGATCACCATGGCGAGCGTGTGGCTTTCGATGCCAACGCCTTTCTTCAAAAAACGAAAACAGGCGACTCCACCGACTTTCGACTGGAATTTCACGTACAATATCTCTACCCCAACACCATCTTGCCCCACCTATGCCTCGTCTCGCAATTAAGGCACGGTATGTATTATTTCAAAATCAAAACTAGTTATGAACTAATTATACATTTTTTTCGCCTAATTCGATTGTGGTCTTTGCGAGTTAGACCTGATTCGATTAAAGGTTTTGACTCCTCTACCCAATTCGATTAATGGCTTTGTAGGTTGAGCCTAATTCGATTGATGGTTTTGAGGCCCAGACCTAATTCGATTCTGGGTTTTGCATACCCAACCTACTTCGATTGTAATTATTAGTAATAATTAGCAATAATTAGTAATTGCTTCGATAGCATCATATCAACATATTACAAGTTAATGGCTACTTTCAATGAATGCTTCAAGCTACCCTCCTTAACTGCCTTCTGCGTGTCACCATGCATCCTACCAGCACGACTGAAAATACGTTCAACACTTGCTGTGGTAGCAAGAGGTGCCAAAAACTGCCCAGCCATGCACGCGACACTGGGGAACATTCCCTCATGTTACCTCCAGTATGAATCCTAACAGGTCAAAGTCAGGAACTCAGGATCCATACTATCTTCCTGAGGAAGTGACAGATATCGCGTAAGCTCGTCCCTTCCTTCCGCTGGCGCAACAGAATGTTGCGCCACCACTTCATGTGACCTACGCTGCATGAATGCCCCAACAATGTGCTTTCTTGGCTCTCCGACACGCGCGTCACTCTTCGCTGCACTTGTTTGGGTCTTCCAATCTGCGTCATATGCATGTCGCAGCCAAGATACCGCCCTGCTACCATACACATTTCAAATTGCAAGGATACAAGAGCTCTGCTAATAGGGCTGCATTGTGCTCGTTGTGTTGTGCTCTTTCTGTCATGTCTGCCCGATGTCTGCCCACCGGTGGACAGACCACGCAATGCCAGAATCGAATTCGGAGGCGATCGGACGGAGTCGGGCACCCGGGTTCAAGCCTTCAACCAGGGTCACCCAATAATTGACTGACCCGATTCAATTGTGGGCTTTAGAGTCTCGACCTAATTCGATTGGTGGTTTTGAGGCCCAGACCTAATTCGATTCTGGGTTTTGAATTCCCAACCCGATTCGATTGTAGGCTTTGACACCTCAGCCCAATTCGATGTGGGCCCACTAATTTCAAAACAAATTCGATTGTAATAATTATGATTAACTGATTAATCGGATAATTAGCCAAACTAATACCGTGCCTTACTCGCAATACAAGGCCGAGAGGGACTTGCGCGGGTATTCTGGGCATCTAGAACCCGGCCTATTTCCTGGCTCTCGACAAGGATAACTTCGGCGATTATTGTGACTATCGAGATGAACCGATTCAGCTGGCTATCGCCAAGAACTTCATCAAAACAATCTGCCATCGTTGTCACACAAGCCGCGACCACACCAACCACGACATCCGAGCGTGGGGTCTCACGACTGGTTATGCTGCTGGTTTTGATGAGCACCAGGTGCGATAGCAAAGTTTCCGTATACCACTCCTTTACCTCCCCGCCAATCCTTTCCTTATTCGTTGTCGTTGCTATTCTTTCTCTATTTTCTACTTCTCCTCCCTGACTCTTGGGTCCGCATTTAGTCATTCCGTTTTTTCACATCGGTACATTTTTCACATCGGTCTACACATTCCCAAAAGCACCGTTTACATGCAGGTGACCGGACGCAGCCGCCATCAGTCAACGAAGTCTTCACGCGGCTACAAACAAAATAGTAATACCGAGCAAAAGGCCATGGGAATGGCCTTGCACGCAAGGCAAGCCGGCGTGCAGATGCAGGCCGCTGACGCCGTCGCCAGGATCCCCCAGCAGCAGCTTCCAGCGCCCAACTCTACCCAATCGCCAATCTGCACTTGTCATCCCAGGCCACAGGCGAGGGGTGATGACTCGTGCACGAGTCAAAATCGTGTCTTTTGATAACACTTTTCATATTTAAAGCGAAATACAGTTATGTGTTAAACATGAACATGGTTTTGGCTTATCAGTGCACGAGTCCTCACCCCTCTCCACGGGCCCCACGGCAGACATACGATAGACACATCTAGCGTAGGGAGCGTCTTGTTACCCACTTCCTCGTTCCTGCATGCCATTTTCTCCCCATTTTCTCCCCTTCTCCCCTGAAAACTTCTTTCCCTTTTACCGGTATTTGATCCCACTTGGTGTGTTCCTGCTGTGATTGTCTGCCTGACTGGAAGAATTTTGTATTGAATAATTCCTCCCCCCAGCTACCTCTTTCCCGAAGTCCGGCTTACGTGAAGTTCAGCAGATAGCCATATTCCGTGCCTTGCGTGGAATTCAAACTCTTCATATTATTTATCATAAAAAGTACTTAATCTGCCCTACGAAACCCACGGAATCCCTTTGGAGTGCGAGAGAATACGCGCTTTATGAAAGTAGGATGACAAAACTTGATCTGCTGCGTTCTGCATCCTTTACACTGGTACGCAGCTTTTCGACTTTAGTGAAAAGACCTTGAAATCTGGAGAGCAAGCTTGCCGTGTCTATGCAGTTTTGCTCGGTTCGCAACGTCCCACTTTCCCTCAGCGTTGTTGTTCATTATATTGACATTACGTTCTGGTTGCGTTGTTCAGAAGCTACTTTGAGAAGCGGATATCTTTCGTTCCACGAACCGCTTCCACACTCGTGAAACAGTTTTTAAAACTTTGAGGTAAGTACTTTTCGCCCTGCACCCTGTCCGCAGCTTAGTATTGGGATGTACGGCGGGTATTCCGGCCGGCCCATGGCGCTGAGGCGTGGGTAGATGTTTCGGTCACAGGTTAGGTGGGATCTTTGGCAGCGGATATCCTTCGCTCTACGAACCGCATCCATTCAGGGGAAACGGTTTTAAAAACCTAGAGGTGAGTACTGTCACCTTGTGCATTGCCCGCAGCCTCATATTGGGAAGTACGGTGGGTATTCCTGCCGGCCCATGGCGTTGAGGCGTGGGCAGCCCTATCTCCCAGCCCCTCTCATAGAGCGCTGAGAGAGTGCACCTGCAACAGAGCGCCCGGAGCGCCTTGACTGCCATCGGCGCGCTTGGAGTTGCCACGGCGCTTGGAGCGCCTTGACTGCCATCGGCGCGCTTGGAGCGCCGCGACTGCCATCCGCGCGCCCGGAGCGCCGCGACTGCCATCGGCGCGCCCGGAGCGCCGTGACTGCCATCGGCGCGCCTGGAGCGCCGCGACTGCCATCGGCGCGCCCGGAGCGCCACGACTACCATCGGCGCGCCCGGAGCGCCTGGTATGCCAACGGCGCACATGGAGCGCCTTGACTTCCACTGGCACACGCCTTGACTGCCACTGGCGCGCTTCGCACGCCTTGATTGCCATCGGCGCGCTTGGCACGCCTTCATTGCCACTGGGGCGCCCGGAGCGCCTTGACTGCCGCTGGCGCGCCTGGCAAGCCTCGACTGCCATCTGCGCGCTTGGCACGCCTTCACTGCCATCGGCGCGCTCGGAGCGCCTTGACTGCCACTGGGGCGCCTGGCAAGTCTTGACTGCGATCGGCGGGCTTGGCACGCCTTGACTGCCACCGGCACGCTTGGCACGCCGTGACTGACATCGTTGCGCCCGGAGCGCCTTGACTGCCATTGGCTCGCTTGGCGCGCCTTGGCTGCCACTGTCGCGCTTTGCACGCCTTGACTGCCACTGGCGCGCTCGGCACGCCTTGATTTCCATCGGCGCGACCGGAGCGCCTTGACTGCCACTGGGACGGCCGGAGCGCCTTGACTGCGATTGGCGGGCATGGCACGCCTTGACTGCCACTGGCGCGCTTGGCACGCCGTGACTGCCATCGGCGCGCCCGGAGCGCCTTGACTGCGATTGGCGCGCTTGACACACTTAGTATGCCATAGGCACGCTTGGAGCGCCGTGACGGCCACTGGGGCGCTTGGCACGCTTAGTATGCCATAGGCATGCTTGGAGCGCCTTCACTGCCACTGGCACGCTTGGAGCGCCTTCATTGCCACGGCCAGCTTGACACGCCGTGACTGCCACAGCGCGCAGGAGCTGCGCCAGGAACTGCCACGGCGCGCTTGGAGCGCCTTGACTGCCATCAGCGCGGTGCGCCCGGAACTGCCACGGCGCGTGTCGAGCGCCTTGACTGCCAAGGTATGCTTGGAGCGTCGTGAGTGCCATGGCGTGCTTGGTACGCCGTGAGTGCCACGGCACGCTCGGAGCGCCTTGCCTGCCACGGCGCACCAGGAGCTTCCACGGAGCGCCTGGAGCTCTGCGACTGCCATCATGGTGCATCAGGAGCTGCCACGGCACATCAGGAGCTCCTTGACTGTCAGGGTACGCCTGGAGCGTCGTGAGTGCCACGGCACGCCCAGAGCGCCGTGAGTGTCATGGCGCGCTTGGCACGCCGTGAGTGCCACGGACGGGCATGGAGGTCCGCGACTGCAACGGCGCCCTTGCCTGGCCGCGACTGCCACTGGCACGCCTGGAGCGCCGTGACTGCCGGAGCACCAGGAGCTGCCACGGCGCGCCTGGTGCGCCGTGACGGCCACGCCGCCCCTGGATCGCTGTGAGTGTCAAGTTGCTTTTTTTGCGCCGTGAGTGCCACGGCGCACCTGGAGCGCCCTGACTACCACCGGTGCGCCTGGAACACCGTAAGTGCCACGGCGCGCCAGGAGCGCCACCACTGCCACAGCGCACCTGCAGGGCCGCGATTGCCACGGCGCGCCTGATACTCGCATAGGGTATCATGAAATAATTACAGCAGTATCGACGAATAACACCTTGAGTTTCTACTGTTTAATATCCTTTTCAAAGGAGTATTGTACATATAGATTGCACGTTATTATCGGAAAAGCATATGTCTTGACCATTGTACTACGATAGTATAACCAAGTAATTGATAGTGGTGATGATTCCGATAGTATAGATAATCATATTTCAACGATATATATTATAAGCGAGATAGCAATAGCAAATATGAACTGTGAAGATATCTACAATTACCATTCTGACCAATGATGGGATTGGACACATATTAGTTTAGCGCCTCTCCCCGATGCAATATGGAATTTGTTATTTCTCTTTTGCATGGATCCTTATTTGCTAGAGGCAG
>LGRX02033740.1:0-11807 GCA_001247695.2 Cymbomonas tetramitiformis | reverse complement strand
ATACCGCCATTCCCCAACATCACACCATTGGGGAATGGCGGTATCCGAGTTATAATAAACCCCACCATACACCCACTCATATGGCATCTCCGGCGGAGCAGTTTCACCAGGGGAGCTGGGCGCGTGGAAGAGCGCGGGTCTTGACAGTGCTGCTGCGGACGGTGTTGCTGCGGTGGCAGCTGCATGCGGTGCTGCTGTGGTGGCAGCTGCAGGCGGTGCTGCTGCGGTGGCAGCCGCAGGCGGTGCTGCTGCGGTGGCCGCTGCAGGCGGTGCTGCTGCGGTGGCCGCTGCAGGCGATGCTGCTGCCGTGGCCGCCGCCTGCGGTGCTGCTGCCGTGGCCGCCGTATGCCTTTACGGCAGGCACTCAGGCTGAATGCAGCCTTGGCAAGGCAGCTTCCGCCTGAGTGGTCCTCACAGCCGCGGCAATCATGGGACCCGTTTTATGGACCTGGCATGCGCCGCCCCTAGATATGGCCAAATTGGAGCCTGTGCATCAGCCTAAAAAGCATGCGAAGCTGTGAATCAGCCTAGAGAAGATATTCCAAAAAGAGATTTCCTCTCACACACTTAAAAGCATGTAAAAAGAAAGCTATTTTTATTGAAATGCTATGCAGTGTGCCTGTTGGCATTGAGATGTGAAGAGCAAAAGAAATGCAAATGTTTCCTGAAAAGTGTTAGGTTATGGGCCCAGCACGCTTCCATTGTGCTCTAGCTAATTGTTATCCAAATAACAAATTATAGTCATGTTTTGATAATGACAGGCTTGTGTTCCTCGTGATGGCAACTCGTATGCAATTACAAATTTCCAACTGAAACAGGCCTGGAGACCACGAATATGCACACTTCGCACGCATGAGTATATAATATACGTACATGTAGAACGCCAAAACAGGCCCGCAACTGGCCGAAACAGGCCAAAAAAATCGATTTCTGTTGAAATTTGGGCCCAAAAAATTTTTTTCCAAAATTTCAAATTGCGATTCCCATCAGGAGTGCTTAGGTGATATGTGAAAACCCTCATTTCCACGAATATGTGCACTCCACACGCGCCGAGTGGCGTAGAACGCCAAAACAGGCCCGCGACTGGCCGAAACAGGCAAAAAAATCGATTTCTGTTGAAATTTGGGCCAAAAAAATATTTTTTTTCCAAAATTTCAAATTGCGATTCCCATCAGGAGTGCTTAGGTGATATGTGGAAACCCTCATTTCCACGAATATGTGCACTCCACACGCGCGGAGTGGCGTAGAACGCCAAAATAGGCCCGCGACAGGCCGAAATAGGCAAAAAAATCGACTTCTGTTGAAATTTGGGCAAAAAAAATATTTTTTATCAAAATTTCAAATTGCGATTCCCATCAGGAGTGCTTAGTTGATATGTGAAATCCCTCATTTCCACGAATGTGTGCACTCCACACGCGCGGAGTGGCGTAGAACGCCAAAACAGGCCCGCGACAGGCCGAAACAGGCAAAAAACCGCGATTTTCGGCCGATTTTCGCCAATTTTTTTTCTCCAAAATTTCAAATTGCGGTGACCATCAGGATTAATTACCTGACATGGGAAACCCCTCAATTCCACGAATCGCTGCACTCCTCACCCGCGTAATGGAGTAGAACGCCAAATCAAGCTAAAAACAACGGTTTTTCGGCGATTTTACCCTGAAAAAATATTTTTTTGGGAAAATTAAAAAAGTCGTATTTTTTTTATTCCTGCGATTCCACAGCGATTACATTACATCATAGAAATATTCCATTATAGTTGTGACACATACTTAAGCCATTCTCACTCGTGCGACGGCTCTGTGATAATAATGATCTGTGATAATAATGACCATTCATTCACAATCACAACATTTATGTGTACAACGATGACGATATCGCACACTCTATCTGTGCACAGCATGTGTGTGTATGGCGATGATGATGTCGCACACACAATTTCTGCACAGCATGTGTGTGTATAGTTGGGCCTTATTTTATCATGCGTCGATCAGTCGTTGTATGCGCCCATATGGTGCGATTACGAACATCGCGATTTTACACACTGTATGTCGCGTGATACAATTGTGAATGTCGCATGTCGATCTGCATATTGATGCATGCGTCGCACGGTACGAACTATGATCATCGCACATCTGCGTTGCACGGTATGCATTATGATCATCGCACATATGCGTCGCACAGTACGAATTATGATCATCGCACATTTGCGTCGCACGGTACGAATTATGATTATCGCACATTTGCGTCGCACGGTACGAATTATGATCATCGCACATCTTTATGTATACTGTACGGGTCGCGCGGTACAATTGCGAATGTCGTTGTCGCTGATGATGAGATTATGTGCATCTCTGTCGCAGTTGATGAGATTATGTGCACTGACGCTCATTTTTTCATATGCGCGCTTAATTCTCGCACAACGTACCATACCCTGCGACTATTGACAGCATACATATATCGTGCGCACACCTCGTCGCAGAATATGCTGAATGCGATTTATGTCGCGCCGATAATTTTATGCACAACTCCGCCGATCGCTGACGATTTATTGAAGCGAAAGTTGTCGTGTATGTGCAGATATTCGACGGTATGTGTGCGAACTCAGTCGCGCTGTATACAAATCAATATATGTATATGTATCAAGTCTTCTGCACTTGAGTTCTCGTTCTTCGCCTGAGCGGAAGGATACCACTGTCACGGTTCGCTATGCGAACAATATGTGTGACGCTGCTGTTATTGAACGGTAACAGCAAAACTCAATATTCTGGCGGGTTATGCGTGCAGCAGTCTGTTGACCAGAAGTGCTTGCTTGAGCCCAATGCTCCTCATATACTCCAGTGCTCTCACGCATCTCATGCGTTACCACCATCGGGTTTTGAACCCGAGAGCACTGGGTGAACTTCCCGCATCGGCTGGTCGATATAGCCATTGATACTCGCATGCTGTCCTGTGCATGCTAGAAGCGAAGACGCGTCTTATCAGGACCCTTCGGTTCTTCAAGAACTTGTCTTGCTTCGCCATCTCGATGCCATATACTTGGCCTCTCGATGACAGATGTCACTCACCTTAGGTGGATGCCATACATTATGATTGTACATGTCATAGTCGACCGTACTGACAATACTCGACGACTGTATGTCATTATGACATATGACATGACATGACATGGTATGGTATGACATGTATGACATTTATGACACATATGTCATCGGTCATATCCATGACAGTGACGCCCTAATTTTGGTGCAAAATCGCGGTGTAGATTGATGCAGGCAGTGGATGTGTGGAGGGGGGTGGGGGCAGTGGAAGCGTGGTGGAAGCGTGGTGGGCCCATAACCTGATGAAACAGGTGAAAATAGATATATATTTGTGTGAATATATATAGCTTTTTCACTGCAACAGGAACACAGAAAGCAATGTTGGGAAACCGGTGATAGCAGAACTGCTAGAAAGATTACGGCAGTAGCTTTCTAGCAAGTCGGTGTCAGACGGTGACACACGACCAGTGGCACACACAGCAAGGGGTGATACTAGGAGAAGCTGGACCCCCATACAGTGGGGGGGGATTTCAGCTTCCCCGTGAGGTTGAGGGGAGTGAAGTGGCTGTAGCTGGCGAAGCGCTGCGATTCATGCGGCGTGTAAAGCGTCCCAAGATGCTAGACGATTGCCAAAATGATTATTTGGGGTGGCACCTCAAGGGGGCAGGGTGGGGAGCTTGGAATTGGGGGCCGCATCTGAGGGGTAACGACTCACGCGCGTTTCCGCACCAAGCAAGGCTGACAAAATTCCGAACGTCATAGAGATATAGTGGTTGCTGGACTTCGGGTTTAGGCTTAGTTATTATGGGCTCTGACTAGCCCCTAGCCTGACCCTGCTTCCGTCTCGTGTCCGTGACATCCTAGCACTGTACTGTACAGTAGTACGGTACAGTAGTACAGTCATCGTTTCACTGTCTGGGTTTCCGAGAGCATAAAGCTTCGGCCAGACACAAGTTATATGATGATCAGTTTGGTTTCCTAGCGAGCTTAGCCGGACAGCGTATCTGTCTTCCTCGCAGGTTATGGGCCCACCACGCTTCCTCGCAGGTTATAGGCCGCACCGGCTTTCCGGTGATTCTGATGATGGCGCAGCGCCTTGCTGTTGCCATGTTCGGCTAAGTAGGACGTAGGAGGGGTTGGGCGCCCACTTGGGCGGTGGTGAATTGCTCTTACGGTATGGCCTTTTGACTTGGCAGTGATGGCGGCACGCATTGTGCTCGCCTTCGCTGCGCAGGAGATCAGTTCGTGACGGATTATTTTTATTTTACGGAAGCATCGTCGCAACAGAGTTAATTTGTTTCGTGCGCCGCTGGCTCCGGCGAGGTCGTTCCACACGCAACTAATTTTGGCCGCTCTCATGGTTCCGCTCACGACCTGTGAATTTTGATCGGTACAACTGAGGCTTCTACAAACTATCTGGCCGCTGTAAGCGTTCTTACACCATCTCCCTGTTTAGCTCAACCTTCTCCCCTGTCTCTCTCTATCATGGTTACCACAACGAACAACATGACGCGGTCTCGCGTCCGTAGATTAGAAACTATTTTCGATGATGTGGGTGCGCAGCATTCTGCGACGCCACACACCCCGCAGCTGCCAGCTCCGACCACCGCAGCTGCGAGGGAAATTCTGGACAAGTGCAGGCAATTGGCTCGTGACAATTTCGACAGGAAGGTTGCTAAAACCGTTGCCACTAAGATTCTAGGCGACAAATCGGAGCGCTTTGCGGGAACAGAGGCAGACGCAGTGGACATTTTTTCACAGTTAATGCATGAGTTGCGCGCACAGTTCGTGCTTCAGTCGACGGCGTTTGCTCCCCTGTTTGACTTGACTGACATGGCAGTTGAGGCTAGGCATGAGGCAAATGAGTTATTGCTCTCGGCTCTGACATTTCTGGCTCGCCCTGGCTCGCCTGCCCGTGACTGGCTTGAGGCCTCTGGGTCCGACGTTCCTGGAGATGGCAAGCGCGCTGCCCTTGAGGTGGTGCGCATGCTCCAGGAACGTTCGGAACCCTTTGACTCTTTTGAGTTGCTGCTGGCGGTCCGGATCCCCAGCAGCAAAGATCCTGACCGTGGCATCCGCGAGTTCAATGGCCTGTTGAGGGACGTTCAGCGTTCCCACAACTTGCCAGAGGACGCGGTGAAGCGGCAGTTTCTGAAGGCTCTCGGCGATTCGTGGCTATACCGTGATTTGGCTAACTCTCTGGCTCGGGCTGACCAGCGGCAGGGCGTGTCTCTCCTGACTATTCAGGCTCGTGTGCGGGAGCAGTTCCGCCACGGCCTGAAAGTCTCTGACGCCCCTGTCTCTGCCCTGTCATTCGGCGATGGCGCGTCTGACCTGGCTGCGGCGTTGTCCAGTCTGCAGAAGCAGCTGGAGCGCATGCAACAGGACATTCGTGACCTGAAGAGGCAGAAGCGGGAAGGGCCTCCGCCTGCGGGCAAGCACCTTACCCGCTCTGCTGCCAAGCTTCATCGTGCTGGTGTTAAGCCGCTTGGCACCGCTCCTCCTGTCTCGTTTGACAAGAGGCGTGGTGCCTTCGTGCCCCACTGCCAGAATGCGGTGTGTGCACAAAGTGGTTTGAAGCACTGGCATGCTGAATGCCCCAACGGCGGTCGTCACTCTGCCCACTATTGTAGTGCGGTAGAGGACTACGAGACTGACTGCTTGGCTGTTCATTTCCAGCGTTTCTATGACGCGGGAGATGAGCACGCCTTCGAGTCGCTCTGCACGATGGAGGGTCGCCCAGAGGTGTGCGAGCTGTCGGCGCATTCTTTTGTGACGGCTGAGCCCACGTCTCTGCGGCACTTTCAGGATGCGGCAGCTTCCGCTCAGGATGCGGCAGCTGACGGTGACGGCGTGGCTCACTTTCCTCTGGTCACATTCCACTCGGGTGCACGGGGTTCGATTCCGCCACCGCCTGCGGTTCGGGATCCCTCTGCACTCGTGGCTGGTGGTGTGCCTACGGCTCATGACCCACCAGTGGCTGTCCCTGGCTCTCTCGGCTTGCCTGGTTCTGTCCCATCGCTCCAGCTTGGCGACTCTGCGCCGGCTCCGCTCTTTGCTGGCATGAGGATTGAGGCTTCTGACATTGGCTCTGAAGTCTCTGACAACGACCAAGGCTCTGACAATGACTCTGACGGCGGGCGGCAAGTGGCTTTTGACTCCTTCGGCGCTCTTGAGCATGACTCTGACAGGGGGGCATCGCCACTAGCAGCTCCGATGTACCGTCCACGGGCGCCGCCGAGTTTTCTCCGATGTGCATTGATGTCCTCGATGCTCTGTTGTTCTCTGCTGGCCAGTGCTACGGCATCTCTGGTTGCCGTGGGCGGTGGTGACAGGGGCCTGGTTGAGCCCGGAGTCACCGTCCATCGGTCTACTGGAGATCTTTTTGCTTCGGATCCGCCACTTGGCTCTCTGGACATCCGTGATTGGCCGCCTGACGATCGAGTTCTTTCATCTCTTTCTTCAATGTTCAAACCGCCATGGGAATCTACTTATCTGAATTCTTCAGTTGATTTACTTGCTGCTGTGGAACCGCCTTGCCCACTTGGGCCTGGTGGTGCTCAATTTCAAAAAGACAGTCTGCAATTCACTTCGGGATTACTCTGTGTTAACATCCCAACCGCTGAACTCAGCTCTGCTGACCAGCTTCAAAGTGGCTGAGCTTCTAGTCAAACATCCTGGCAGCTTGATTAGCTTTAGCCCAGTAGTGGGATGACCGGGTCAAGACCCCGGCACCCAGCTAGAAGTGATCGGTTTCCACCGAGTTGCACGTAGGTGTTTGTTTATTATCACGTGGCTGTATACCCTGTACCTGCCTTGCTAGGTAGTCACACCCACGGGTGGTGTGCTGGACTTCGGGTTTAGGCTTAGTTATTATGGGCTCTGACTAGCCCCTAGCCTGACCCTGCTTCCGTCTCGTGTCCGTGACATCCTAGCACTGTACTGTACAGTAGTACGGTACAGTAGTACAGTCATCGTTTCACTGTCTGGGTTTCCGAGAGCATAAAGCTTCGGCCAGACACAAGTTATATGATGATCAGTTTGGTTTCCTAGCGAGCTTAGCCGGACAGCGTATCTGTCTTCCTCGCAGTGGTCCCTGAAAAAAGGGTTCCGATCGACGGCCATCTACCTCTAGAGTGTTAGACCGGGCACGGACACGGACAGACGAGGGGACTCGGGACAACCCTGCGGCTGCGCGGGCTCGAGTGGTCGTGGACGTGGTGGCGACGCGAAGTGGCGATGGCGATGGCGTTGCCTCTGCGTCTGGGCTCTGGCGGGAGTCCGGAGTGGCGAGCTGGCGCTGGCGACTGCTGTAGTTCGAGTGACGTTTATTAGCTAGTAAACTTGTGTTACGCTCGGCTGACGTAGCGAGAGGACACGCGACGGACAAGCTCAAGGCTCAAGGGGCTCGGCTCAAGGGACATCAGCAGCATCACCGTCGATTGAAATATTTTTTAAAATTCGACGAATGGCAATGCCAAATGGCAATGGGCAAACGAAAGTGACACGCGAAAAGTTTGCGAAGCGCGCCAGACCCGAGACAGGGTGATCATAGATATAAAACTGATGGTTTTCTGATCAGTGTAGGATGACAGGCAGTATGACTGTCATCCGGAGCAGATCTGAAAACTGAGGTTTTCTGATCAGTCGGAGGCCTAAGAGGCCAGCAACGGACTGAGAGGGCCTCTTGCCGTGTTACTGTGATTGTGTGGACTTTCTTAACACCGTAAGTTTTCAGTGTATATTTTCAGTGTATATCGTATATCAGTATGGAGTGGTTTACCGATCCGATTTTGTGTCAGAGACGTATTGATGATTTACACGCGCAGCCAGCGTACGCGACCGCTTTTGCTGCTTTCCAGGAGGGAGATGACCTCACGCAACCGCAAGTGAAGTTGATGCGACAAATGGAGAGAGCGACAGCCCGACTTGCTGAGCTCAAAGGGCTGTCGCAAGTTGCTTCAGGTGACCGTAAGCGTCCGTGGGAGGCAGCAGTAGACCTCACTCAGCTTCCAGGGTCCGATCGCCTAGAATTAACGCGCAACGATGATGGAAAAGACAAGGGTCTCCGCAAGCAGTTCCTTGAGACACAGCACCACTTCGTAGCACACTCAGCGTCGCAGTTGGCGCTTAAAGATGCCAAGAAGGAATTGGAAGGTGTGGAGCTACCTGAAACCGTCGCTCTTGCTTTGGAATTCCTGTCTGAAACTGCGGAGAAGGGTATTGCGCGCGCCAAAGCGCGCGCTAAGATCTTGGCGCTGGTTTCGGACAAAGGCCCTGAAGTGGGCTGGAAGATCTGTGAGAAGTTAGAGCGGAAATCGTATGCTGAGGATGAAGAGGAAGAAAAGCTAATGCGTAAAGCTGAGAAAGAGGTCAAAGCTGAGAAAATTCACGCTGCGCAAGCTGCGGCTGCCAAGGGGCGAACCAAGGGCCTAGGCAGGGGTGCCTATTCTGCTTCTCGCCCGACTGCTCCTGGAGCACCTCCGCCACCGCCACCTGTTCAGGCAGGGCGTGGCAGTCAGCTCCAATGCTGGAATTGTAACGAATGGGGGCACCACCAGAACCAATGCTCGCAGCCGCGCCCGGCTGGCAGAGGCCGTGGCAGAGGCTCGGACCGTTGAATTGTAACGAATGTAGAGCCATGAAGGCTAGTACTGTCAGCTTAAGCGGAATGCTTAACAGTTGAGGTGGAATGCCCAACTTAAATGTAATTTGTGGGGACGAACCCTAAATTTGTAATGAACTTTTGGCCCGCGGGCTGTTGTTTCCTTGTGTTCCAGGTTCTGAATTGTCTGAGGAAGAGCTTGTCGAGGCCATACCCTTGTGTGAACAGGGCGTTCCGGTGCCCCGTGTTGCGGGGAGACTTAGGGAACGAGCCCCCTTTTGGCGGACCTTTGTCCGCTCTTCGTATGTGATGTCTTGGATTGAGAGAGGATTTAACTTGAAGTTTAAAGATGGCAGGGCTCCGCCCCGAGTGCACTTGACTAACCACGTGTCTGCTGTTAGGCACGCCGCCTTTGTTACTGACGCTGTGCAGGAGTGTGTCCTTATGGGCGCCTTGAGAGAGGTGCCCAGCAAGCCGCGGGTTGTACTGCCTTTAATGGTGGACGACTCTCGGGACAAGCTACGGCTAATCTTCAACGGTAAGTGGCTCAATGCCTGTCTAATCTTTCCGAAGTTCAAGTATGAACACCTGCAGCCTTTTGTAGACCTGCTTAGGAGGGATGACGGGCTGTTTTACTTTGACTATAAGTCAGGGTATTACCACGTAGACCTCCACGAGATGTCTCGTACCTATGTTGCTGTTGAGTGGCAGGGTAGATTCTTTGAGTTCTGTGTGCTGCCGTTTGGTCTAGCCCCAGCTTGCTGGGTGTTTACGAAGATCAACAAGGAGCTCGTAGGTAAGTGGCGGGGTCTCGGGTTCCGTGTGCACCCCTACGTGGACGACTTTGCCTTTGCTGTGACGGCTCCTACACTCACGGACCCCTCGGCTTTGGCTGTGTTGTCCCGTATTATGCGGGACGTGCGGGAGGCAGGCTGGCTCGTGTCAGAGTCCAAGTCTCAGCTGTTTTTCACACGGGCCCTTGTGCATATTGGCATAGGCATAGACCTGGAGGGGGGGGTCTTGTTCGTGCCTGAAAAGGCTCTGGGCAAGATCCGTGCTTGTGTGTCAGACTTGTTGAGGCTATTTCATAGGTTGCCTCTGAGGCTTGTGGCTAAGTTTGCAGGCTTAGTTAATGCACAGTGGTTTGTACTAGGGGGTGTCACCAGACTGTATGCTAGGGCGGCTGCAGTACTCATAGCCGACACCCTGACTTGGGGCTCGTGGGCTTCTCATGTCCCGGGCACTGATGCTCTTCGGACAGAGCTAGAGTTTTGGCTGACAGACGGCTTTCGTAGGCATCAGAGAGGCATTTGGGAGCCCAGGGGGGCGGGGCTTCAGCTGGAGACAGTCCATGCGGACACCTCTGAGGTGGCATGGGGTTCCTGGCTGGAGCAGTCCTTTGGGGGACCTGAGCTGCTTGGCCACAGTTATCTGACCATGTCAGACAGACTGAAGTCATCCACTCTCAGGGAGCTCAGGGGCATTTTTGACTCTCTCCGAGCATTTGATGTGGCTGGCAGGCTGAGAGGGAAGAGGGTGCTTGTCATATGTGACAACCAGGCTGTGCATTTTGTCATTGAGTCTGGCAGCAGGCATCAGGAGCTTCAGGAGCTGGCTTTAGCGGTGCATGATTTCTGTGCTGACCACGGGGTGGTTTTGTCCTCCCTTTGGATGCCCAGGGAGTTTGAGGCCCGGGCTGATGCCTTGTCCAAGATCAGAGACCATGATGACTGGATGGTCAACCCGGCAATCTTTCGGTGGGCTGACCCATGGATTGCCGGGGGGTGGAGGCACACCCGGGACGGGTTTGCAACTGACAAGAATTGTCTTGTTTTTGGCAGTGCAGGTGCCCCCTCCTTCAACAGTGCTTGGCACTGTCCAGGTACGTCGGGGGTTGACACTTTCGGTCAGACGGATTGGCGGGAGCACGTCAACTGGTGCAACCCGCCTTTTCGGATGATCGGGAGGCTCCTGCTGTTTCTGCAGGCTGCAAGAGGGCTGCGGCCTCCATTGTGGCCCCGGTCTGGACTTTCCAGCCGTGGTGGGTCTTGCTGTGTCCCGACGGGGTTCACTTAGCAGACTGTGTGGTGCAGTGGACGGAGCTCCCGCCCTCTGCGGACACCTTCCTCCCTGGCCTCGGAAGGGCCAATGAGGGGGGTGTGGGCTTGCCTGACTTTCGGGTCCTCCTCTTGCGGGTCTCCTTCGATGAGAGGGAGCCTGCAGGCCCCGGTCCCCGCTGTACCTTGGGGGGTTGCATGGCTTGTGACTGGGGTAGGGGTATGAGATGGGGGCTGCCTTTCATGCAGGCATCATAGGCACTGGGGAGCAGTGGGCTGGGCTGCAGTTCTCCGTGACGGACCCGTTGGAGATGCAGCTGCGGGCAGACATGCTGTTGGCGGTGTCTGGCACCCGTGAGGCTAGCACCATGCGGGGCTACTCTCGGGTGTTCGTACGGTACCAGGCTTTCTGTCAGGACCGTGACCCACCTAGGGTGCCTGTTCCTGCCGACCCGGTCACGGTGGCTATGTACTTGCAGTACATAGCCAATGCGGCCAGGACCTTCTCTGTCTGTGGTGAAGACCGCTTCGGCTATGGTTTTCACTGCTCATGATTTGGCTCTGGTCCCGGCGGACCGGAACCCCACCTCTCATCGGCTGGTGGCCGCGGTGCGGGAGGCAGCTCACAGGAGGCTGGGGGACAGGCGGCTCCACAGGAAGGAGCCGCTGGAGTTTGCATTTGTGCAGAGTGGTGCTCGTTGCTGGTTGATGCTGGGAGGTGTCACTCGGCAGATGTTTGCTACACTGGGTTTGGACATGTGGACAGGCTTCTGGCGGTATGACTGTGCGGAGAAGGCGAGACTGCGGGATATGAAGTTCTGTGAGACCCACATGACCACCTTCCTCGAGAAGCGGAAGACGGACAAGTACAGGTATGGTCAGCTGGTGGAGGTTGCCCGGGCGGCGGAGGGGCAGCCTTTGTGCCCAGTGGAGGTCAGTCAGAGGTGGGTTGACACTCAGATTGCACAGGGAGTGCAGCCCGACGAGCCCCTGTTTCAGCAGATTGATGGCAGGCGGTTTCAGCGGGACCCGTCGGCTGACTGCCTGACGGGGAAGAGGCTGGACTATCCTCAGCTGAGGAGGTACCTGTTCAGGATGCTGGGTGAG
>LGRX02033739.1:0-25416 GCA_001247695.2 Cymbomonas tetramitiformis | reverse complement strand
TCCCCCTCCCCCCTATTGCCTCCCATTTGCTCAAATTTCAAGCCAATTGCGCGCTAGCACATGTATTAATTATAAATGCCCCTTGGTGCTCCTTGCTTACACGTGTGCGTATCCTTACTTTTAGAGCCAATCACAAGCCTCCGTTCATATAGAATCCTTACTTTTACTTACTTTCTATAGGTTCGCATCCCTAGCATATATGACCCACGTAACATGTAGGAAGCTTCCTCCTACCTCCGTTTGGTTACTTTTCCTTATTTATATATGGCGTATAACTCTAAGGGCCAATAATCAACTACCATCTTTTATATATTCACTGTGGGCATTTATAAGCGAAAAGTAACCAAACGATAACCATCTATAACCAAAAGTAAGCGACAGTAACTGAAAGTAAGGGTTCGATTCTTAGTAGTGGTAACATGTAGGAAGCTTCCTCCTACCTCCGTTTGGTTACTTTTCCTTAATTATACCCGGCGTATAACTCTCCGGGCCAATAATCAACTACCATCTTTTATATATTCACTGTGGGCATTTATAAGCGAAAAGTAACCAAACGATAACCATCTATAACCAAAAGTAAGCGACAGTAACCGAAAGTAAGGGTTCGATTCTTAGTAGTGTTTGATATGCTTAATTGTCATAACAATGCGGAAATAGGCTTAACAGTATGAACATACAAACCGGTTTAAACCCAAGGGGGTCATTGTAGGTTTAAACCCGGGTTAAACCTAGGGGGGTTGAGGTTTAGCACAACCCAGCCTTAACCCGCAGTCCCTCGGAGCTACTGTACTGCACGTGCCGATCAGAGTCATGCCGGACCTGGCTTTGTGTCACTATGACAGTCAGTGCCCCTGCGTGTCCCCCCTCACTGTGAGTGTCACTTGCAGTCCGTTTCCGTTCGTTCGATCGACCCGTTCGGCTCTAGCTAGACAGCAGTTCTCGACAGCTTAGTTCAGCAAACCGAAACCCTAATAAAAACACCTCGTGTATTTTGATAAATTATTATCTTTCACCTCCACTAGATTCTGCGCCACGAATGCCTCTGCCTTCATATATCGGCAAAGTCTGTTTTGCTATCAGGTTACAGGCCTTACCACTTCGCAGTGACATTCTCGTGGGAGCAATATTCCGTCTTGCCGAACGCACCTTGGCCTCACCGAATGTCTTGCCGAACGCGCCTTGGCCCACATTGATTATCGTCTTGCAGAACGTACCTGGCCCACACAACTCGAGTACCGTCTTGCCGAACGTTACTTTGGCCCAAATAGATTAGCGTTTTCTTTTAGTCTTCGCTACACCTCCCTGTTTACAACATTCTTCAACTACAACAAGTCTTAAACAACTATTCCGAGTGCTTTGAACTCTGCCCAGCAGCGCTGCTTCTGCGGCAAATTTGGCTTACCACACGACGTTTTTGACGTAACCGACGTTTACCTCGTCGAGTTCTACCCCAGTTTGACTTTCTGATCACCGGAAATTATCAATTTTACAAAAATAAATATACATTTTGTCTCGCAAAACCCAAACTCAATACCTTTCAGATTTTACAGTTGCAAGGTAATGGCTTCAGCGTGTCAGATTGCGCGCATGGCCGCAGTTACGTACTTCCGCACTGGTACTACTTGGACATCGACATTTTACCCCTGGCTACGCCCTAATGGTGTATGGTGGTGTTTGTGCACCAGGCACCAAACCCCTCTCCGACATTTTCGCCATCAACGACAGCGAGTACCTTGGCTTCTACGACCTCACTTTTCCGCATTCTTTACTTTCGCCTGGCGCATCCCTTGGCCGCCACTTGGTGGTGTATGTGTGGTGGTGTTATCACCATTGCACAAACCGCCACATCGACCCCTCAATCGTCGCGTTGGCAGAGTGCAGCAGGGCGTTTATTGCGCGCACTTGCTGCACTTTCCGCCCCCGACCCTGTCGCCCGACCTGCTGCATCGACACGATCTCTCTGGTGGTGCCACGCAGCTTGCGGTGCGGCTTTGGCCTCGCGTTGGCATCGGTTGAGCTCACCCGTTTGGACCGCACTTGGCCTCGGACGAGTCATCCAGAACTCCGCCGCCTCCATCAATTTCAGGATGCATGAACAGAGCTGTGTGCTTCACCGTCCCTGACGATTTGGCTATTGCAATTGTTGCTAGGCTATCGCCCACGCGGAGAGCCGCCTCTAGATGGACTGAAAAAGTTCACATTGGGCCTGGTAACATTTGTATTTTCACTAGCTAGGACTTAGGGTGGGTTCGCATTATCCTGTGTGTGTCCTCACACCTTCGGGGTGAGGTGGTGTCATGCCGCGGGCCCGACTTTGTGTCACTATGGCAGTCAGTGATGCCCTGTGCCCCCCGCGAGTGTCATTTGCAGCCTGTTTCCGTTCATTCGATCGACCCGTTCGGCTCTCGACAGCTTAGTTCGGCAAACCGAAACCCTAATAAAACACCTCATGTGTTTTATTAAGTCATCTTTCGCCTCCACTGGGTTCTGTGCCACTGCCTCTGCCTTCATATATCGGCAAAGTCTGTTTTACTATCACAGAGCGGTCCGAGTAGATCTCAACGACACACCATCACCTCAGCGAGTGATGAGGGTGGTGCACCACATAATGTTGGGTGTTACAGCTAGACTAAGCATCGTCATGCCGAGAACATGGCAGTAGAAACCATCATCGTGATATACACTAGGTTTCCGGTAAGATTTTATATACGGGCGATCAAACCCTTATATAATTATAACGAGCCTTCAAACCACTCGCTTGAGCCCAAGAGGGCTCGACCCCTCGCGGATTTCATGGTTGATCCTGCGCCTATACCAACTCACGACCATCTGAGCTCAGATACGGGGTTGATCGCCCGTATATAAACGATTATGCCTGAAACCTAGTGTATATCGCTATCATGGTTTCTGTCATAACAGGATAATCTACGGTGCTATTCTGATAAAACAACTTTCTAAGCTGGCAAGTACAACAAACCAGATACAAATTTGATCACAAGCACTCCAAAACCGAAATCTGTAATCTAGCTGGTGGAGCAAAACTGATACCAAATCTGCTGATATGTGGAAATCTAGCGTGGCACTTCGGCACTTTTGGGAAAATTGAAAGGTCCGAGCGAGTGAAATTTGAATGGATCGATGTGTATGATTTAGGAGATGACATCCTTTTGAGGAGATGTCGTGCAGTATTTTTGGCAAAAAGCGCATGCAAGGCGGCGGTACCAAAAAAGTAAATATTGCAAAAGGTGTTTTCCTTTTGAAAATTTTGATAGCCGATAACCTATAACCAGAAGGTGGCGCCAGCCATATTATGGCGTCAACCAGATGTCATCCGCCAAAAGTCATTGACGCGCGACGCGACCCGACGATTTATTATGACTGCTGGTGACGGGTAGGGTAATTAGTCGGGAATAGAAAAAAGGCTAAATGGGGAATATAAATGAAGTGCTATTTTCGGCAATATATTTGATGTCATATGCCATCTATCGTTTGTACTATCACTAGGTGCCGCGGAGGTACAAGAGGTTCAGCGTGTGCAATATTTTGCGTCTGGCACACTCCCTTCTTCTATACAATTTATTGCATGAAGCATAATTTTCCCACCGTTCGATTCTAAAGCGTTTGTATTCATTAGGCGAATACCTTTCGTTTGAGCTATCGATTGGCCCCATCCGCAACCGCATCAGCTTAGCATTCAGCCGCGACTGCACGAGCTAAGTTGGTGCGGTGTGAGATGGTTTCAACCACTTGCGGCTTTGCATGATAGGGGTTTTCGTGAGAATCGTCTCACGAAACTTGGTAGTGATATTGTTCATGGCAATATCAGTTCACTCTCAAGAGCATATGACAAGCCGTTGAGTATATTAAAGACGGCCGCGTGCTGGCATGATGCCTTTTGGGTGTGGGTTTCACTGTACCCAGACCCAAACATGCCAAACAGCGAAGGGCTTCCCGTGAGTTCCAGCGCACGTAACTTTGCAAAATATATTGATAAGATGTATATATTTCATATTTCTGAAGTGCAAGGTTTGCGACAGCTTGTGCGCGAAGTGAATATATTATTTCTTTGACCCAGTAGATCTGTGAGTTCGAATATCACGAACACATTTGTGTCAAAGAAATAGTTATACCATTTTGCGCACAGACTTTCTTAGACCTTGTGCTTCGAACACATCAAAGCTAAATATCTTGGCAATATCTATACGCAGCTACGTGCGCTAGAACGCACGGGAAGCCGTTTGCTGTTTAGCACGTATTGGGTTTGGAAACATTCGAACCCAAGCCCAATAGATCTGCCGAAGAAATAAATTGATGGTTTTGCCAACAAGTTATCTCAGGTCTTGAGCTTCTGAGAACTGAAAGATATATATCTTGTAAATATTTGTGCATAGTTTCGCGCGCTATAACGTACGGGAAGTATTTTCAGTTTGGCATGTATTGGGTTTGGGTACACTCGAACACAAACCCAATAAATCTGCCAAAGAAATAAATTGATGGGTTCGTGCACAAGGCTTTTCATTGAGGCATAGGGCCTTTGGCAACAAAAATATATATATGTTAGTAACACTTTTGCAAAGTTACGTGCGCTGGAACTGATGGGAAGCCCTTTGCTGTTTGGCATGTTTTATCTTCTGTATGACCGCGTCTCCGTCTTTTGATGTTTAGCAATTTAATGTGCATGCCTTGTCTGCGCTTTTATATTTTATAATTGCGTTCTCGTTTTTAGAATTTGTATAGAAAACGTCGCTACGCCATGTGCAGTTAGTCCAACTGCCCAAGAGGTAGTAGGGCGTCGGGGGGCCTACCCTGGCGGGGTTAACCCCGGTCTGAGTTATTGACCACGCTATTAGCAATTCCCTGTTTTCCTAGCTGAAATTTTTTGCGCTGGTTGCTTTTCGTTCACCGACTGACAAAAAACGGCGTTTATTATCCAGGTGCACCGGGAGGATGACCCAAGGACTCCGGGATCTTATTGGCAGAGGGGAGGACGCGCCCAGCAGCAACTTAGGATCTTGGCGCAACCCGCCGTATATTTGAATCTGGGCGGAAATCGTATTCGTCCTTACTGCGTTGTTCCTTCAATCCGGCTACTTAACTATTCTTTGTTCGGTCAACTCTCTATTTCAGGGATTTATTAGTGATAGATATATAGGATAGTAAAGGGTAACAACTAGATTTCACTTGCACTGCGCTCAAACACACGTTTATTTTGTACTATTCTTTGCATAAATTCTGCTTCCTGCAGCTCGTGAAACTTGTAAAGAACTTAACGTTCTGCTCCCGAGAAGCTCATTGAATTTGCAAAGGACTTAGTTCACAGACCTGCTCAGTTTTAAGACCAGTAACATATTGGATTCACTTTTTGGTGGCTGGTAGGCAATTTTTACTGTAAAGTGTAGACGGGTCATGGCATTTTTTTGGTTGGAATAGTTGATAACCAAAGTTATCACCATTCGTTTCATTTAAGAGTTTTTTACATATGTACCTTAAAGTAATAGCATTACCCATGCTATCGCTACCCCACTTTGGTGTGTGTGTGTGTGCCTCCTCGCTCCCTTTGAACTAGCGCGGGGATCGGCTGCAACCGACGATGTGAATCACATCACGATTGGAGTGCGCGAGGGTTACAGGGATTGGTCCACTCAACCCAGCGCTCAAGAGGAACGATTTGTGATAGGAATGATTCCTTGCATCCTTTTCACGTGCATAGAACGCACATGGAATACGAAAATTCTAGGCTGCATCCTCATGAGAAATTGATAGAATCCACTCAACAAGAGTGCAGGCATTCCCATCAATAAGTACGGATACACTCACATACAGCAGTTTATTTGATTACTTTTATATGTGATGGCTTCCGATATTTGTCATTCATGTTGAGCAACGACAACATTCTATCCATATTCCTCCTAACTAATAATGTACTAAATGTATCAAGAAACAAACAATTGTTCGTCCAAGTTTATCATGCATGAAGGCATGCTGCACCTGGAAGAAACAGACGGCTGGGAACCAAATGCGGCACCTCATGCCTTTGCACCTACAAGTAACTGGTTGGCACAATCTGTATTTTTGAGACTGGTAGTGTTGTCAGCAGGGGGGGGTGTCCACACATTCGGAATTCAATGTACTGTTACCCTTGATTTTCCTTGCTTCACTTTACCAGGCGTCTCCTACCAGCCTCTTTTGATGTCAAAACTTGTTCTGCCATTCTCTAGCTGCTTGGTGCATCTCATACTCGTGCGTGCTTGCGTCAAGCGCGCTCACTTCACGACGAGTTCATGTCCAAGAAGTTGCGATTGGGTCCGGATACAGTCCACACAGTCCTGCCCGTACCACCACACCAGCAGCTCGAGGCTATCAGCTGAACCCACCCTCAATCTGCAACCTACAAAACGTGCTCGGAAACGTCTGTCCCGATTCTTCATAAAGATCAAATCATAGCAATCATGGAGGGTGGGGCGCGCGGGGAAAGCATAGTGCAGAGTCCTCAGCATGACGAAAGCGGGGAGCCGGGAGGGCGGGGTAGTGGGAACAAAGTGCGAAGTGGACCTGGCGCCTCAGAAGCCCGCTGAAGTAGACAGTCTGAGTGGGCATCTCCAGCTCAATGGCGTTGTTGAATATCTGAGCAAACTTGGTACGCTTCAGGCGGCGTATGGTCTCAATGGGCATAACCACCTGCACGCCCCACCGCAGCAGCCCAACTCCTCGCGCCCCACACACCTCGTTCAGCACATGCGCGCTTTGATGGGCGGCGCCGGCATCATGCACTGCGCGGCCTCCGAGAACCGTGGAGCCGGCCCCCGGCACCGCGCTGGTTTCAAAAAGCGGCGCCGATCGAGCTGAGCCCTGAGACACGGACTTCGGCAAGTGCAACTCATCGGAGCAAGCTGACACGCCGAGAAGTGTACAAGTAGGAGTCTGCACAGACACGGACTCGGCTCTGCTAATTTGCAGTTCTGCAGAAGAGTTTCACAAAATCATCACCGGCAAAACTCCCCTGTGGCACACTGCAAACTGATGGATCCGATTCAGCTGCGGATACGGCAAAAGGCCTTAAGTCTCGCCCGTGCCTGAGGGCCGCGCATCCCATTTCTTGTGTCACGTTTCTTCTGGCCACAGGAAGAAGGCTGAAAATAGGGGCGGGACTCTGGAAGATATTAGCGGCAAATAGGCAGTAACTTGATTCTCGACGCCCCCATTCACCCACATTAAAGAGGAGCCCAGATTCGTTTCACCCATACCAACCAATTTGCCGATATCACCCCAGGGAGTGGCATTGGGTCGGCCAAATCGTGGCCACTCCCCAAATTTTGAATCTTAGAAAATATTTTGGGTGATAAAGTTGGCCCCCCAATATCAAAATTTTGAAAAATGTCCGCATGCACTGGGAAAAGATCTAGGTCTTGTTGAAAAAGTGCACAGCAATCCCCGACACCATTTCAATAGTTCCGAAATGTCGATTTTTTTTTGAAATTTGTGGGTGCATGAGTGTGACACTCGCGATTGAAGTCACGGTCGATGGCGACACTGTCGTCGGAGGAAAGGTGGACTATTCACTATGATAACAATACGCCATCATCTACAGTCAGTGGCGAGGAGTGGCATCATCGCTTTAATCGTTTTTAAATTTTCTGCCATCGCATAACAATTATGCGACGGTGAGCCAATTGACAACTTATCAACCCTACCGCAAGTGGAGAATCATTCCTCAAATGTGCGGACGTTCACATCGGGGAGGTCAACCCAAGTCCACGGCTACTGTCAATCCACTGGATGACTCGAACTCGGATGGGGGTGATGACGCCACCCTTGTGGATACTGAATCAACTCGTGTAGCGCAAGCACACAAGAGAACCAGGTCACGCGCCTCCGCTAGCGCTCTCAGTCTTCTACATTGTGATGTGACGGAAAGTCGCACCAGAGGGCTTAATGCGTGAGCCATCGATACATTCTCCTTATTCCTTACACGCACCCCGATCTTCAAGCTTTGAGGCACAAAGAAAGTATTCACAATTTGGAAGAAAAAAATAGGTGGTCCCGTAAAAGGTAGAATATATATCTAAATACTTCCTTGATATACACATCGGCAAGTTCCCCCAAAGTGTGCAAAAAAGGGAACATCAAGTCACCTCGAGGAAAAGTGTAAGGAAAGGCCAACCAAAATCGCTCATGTTAGTTGTCAGGGCCCAACCTTCCCCGCCCCCATAGCGCGCACCTTGTTCGGTCCCCCTGCAAACAGTACGGTATCGAAACAGATGAAGCGTTGCGTGATGGAGAGGTAGCCGTGGACGAGCTTGGAGTTCATGGCCGAGAAGCTCTGCACCACCTTCTCCGTGTCCGGCAGGCCAAAGTGCCCCGCCGCGCTCCAGCTCCCCTCGAAGAAGGCCGTGGCCGCGTTCACCTTACTCCACCGCCCGGCACCCACTCGCATCCATCTCAGCGCCGTGCACACACGCGCCCACAACCAACGACCGCTGATCCAACAGTCGCCCGAGGGCGCGTATACTGGTCGGGAGAGATGCCATCAACGAGCAGAGCATCACCACAAGAGGCCTCGAGGGAGAGAGATGATCACTTTGCCTCGGAAGTGACGAGCCACCGCACACGGCTGAGGAAACCGGAGCAAACAGATTTCGGATAGGTTCAGGCATTGCTGGCCCGTGTGCAGGTATCCTAAGTGCAGTCACTCTCCGCGGCTCCGTCCGATGCTCCCGGACTCGGAAAACCGACGGTCCGATGCTCCCGGACTCAGAAAACCGACGGTCCGATGCTCCCGGACTCGCAAAACCGACCCTTACCCAACCGGAAACCCAACCCAACCGTACGACTCCTCCCGCAGCTTTCTACCCCACCCGCAAGTGATGCACACAACACTTCCCCGTGCAGCCTGACACTCGGCAGCCTGCATGCGCAAAAAGCAGCCTGACAATCGGCAGCCTGCTTGCGCAAAAAGCAGCCTGACACTCGGCAGCCTGCATGCGCAAAAAGCAGCCTGACACTCGGCAGCCTGCTCGCGCAAAAAGCAGCCTGACACTCGGCAGCCTGCTCACAAAAAGCAGCCTGACACTTGGCAGCCTGCCTCGCGCAAAAAGCAGCCTGAAACTCGCAGCCTGGGCCGGGGCGCAGCAGCCTGGCACTCGGCAGTACCTGCCCGCGCAAAAAGCAGCCTAACACTCGGCAAAGAGAGCAGCCTGGCACTCGGCAGCCTGCATGCGTAAAAAGCAGCCTCACACTCTGCAGCCTGCTTCGCAAAAAAGCAGCCTGGCACTCGGCAGCCTGCATACAAAAAGCAATTGACACCGGGGCAGCCTGCATGCGCAAAAAAGCAGCCTGACACTGCCTGCACGCGCAAAAAGCAGCCTCACACTGCACCTGCTTCGCGCAAAAGCAGCCTGGCACTCGCAGCCTGCTCGCGCAAAAAGCAGCCTGACACTCGGCAGCCTGCTCGCGCAAAAAGCAGCCTGACAATCGGCAGCCTGCATGCGCAAAAAGCAGCCTGACACTCGGCAGCCTGCTCGCGCAAAACGCAGCCTGACAATCGGCAGCCTGCATGCGCAAAAAGCAGCCTGACACTCGGCAGCCTGCATGCGCAAGCAGCCTGGCACTCGGCAGCCTGCATGCGCAAAAAAACAGCCTGGCGCTCGGCGGCCTGCTCGCGCAAGCAGCCTGACACTCGGCAGCCTGCACGCGCAAAAAGCAGCCTGGCACTCGGCAGCCTGCATGCGCCAAAAAGCAGCCTGACAATCGGCAGCCTGCTCGCGCAAGCAGCCGGACACTCGGCAGCCTGCTCGCGCAAAAAGCAGCCTGGCACTCGGCAGCCTGCTCGCGCAAAAAGCAGCCTGACTCTCGGCAGCCTGCATGCGCAAAAAGCAGCCTGACACTCGGCAGCCTGCATGCGCAAAACGCAGCCTGACAATCGGCAGCCTGCTCGCGCAAAACGCAGCCTGACACTCGGCAGCCTGCATGCGCAAAACGCAGCCTGACAATCGGCAGCCTGCACGCAAGGGCTCGGCAGGACGCTGCCGCTGACTCAGCGCCAATATCTCGCAGCATCGAAGCAAAGACTCCAAACTGCGGAGTCCAAGACCCCAGACTGCAGAGTCCAAGACCCCAAACTGCAGAGTCCAAGAACGGACACCAACGCACTAAAGTGCAGCACGCCTACCCCCCTATTTCTCGAGGCCGTGCGCTTTGTTCTCAGGCACAGAGTTGCGTTCGGGGCCCTGCTAGCTGTTTGATCAATTGCTTGCACGCTCCTCCGAGCCATTGGATCAATCGCTTGTATGCCCCCTCATGCCATTGGACCAACTGCTTGCACGCTCCTCCGAGCCATTCGATCAATCGCTTGTAGGCCCCCTCATGCCATTGGACCAACTGCTTGCACGCTCCTCCGAGCCATTGGCCTCGACACCGCTTGTAGGCTCCCTCATGCCATTGACCACCCTGCTTACACGCTCCTCCGAGCCATCTGACCACCGCTTGTAGGGCCTTCACGCCATTGGACCAATGCTTGCACGCCCAGCCATTCGACCACCGCTGTAGGGCCCTCACGCCATTGATCAACTGCTTGCAAAGACCTCGGAGCCATTCGACCACCGCTTGTAGGGCTCCTCACGCCATTGGACCAACTGCTTGCACGCCCTCCGAGCCATTCGATCAATCGCTAGGCTCCCTTTCATGCCATTGACAACTGTTGCACGCTCCTCCGAGCCATTCGATCAATCGCTTGTCGGGGCCCCCGCATGCCATTGGACCAACTGCTTTGCACGCTCCTCCTAGCCATTTCGACACCGCTGTGGCCTCGCGCCATTGGACCAACTGCTTGCACGCTCCTCCGAGCCATTCGATCAATCGCTTGCAGGGCCACTTACGCCATTGGATCACTTTCTCTCCTCTGCTGTGCTGCTAGTTGTGAGGATTGGGGGGGCGGCGGGAGGTGAGCTTCAGGAGTGGTACGGGGTTGCCCAAACCTTTTGCGGGGTGACTTCAGAGACCACCAGCTTCACACTCACCGACGGCTCCTCTGAGGTCCCACAAAATCCCAACCCCTCACTTCTTGCCCCCTCACTTCTTCTTGCCCCCTCACTTCTTGGCCCTCTCCTCACTTTTCAGCTCCCCCTCACTTCCCAGCCCCTCTCCTCACTTCATTCCTACAGTAGCGCTCGAACCCGACCTACCTTCAGTTCCCATTGTGTTCAACTTTTGGGTAGATCCAAGCTCAGCCACCTCCCGGCCCCCCAGATGCCCGAATCACACGATGTTCCCCGCCCACATCCCCCCAGGAAGTTGACGGCAGCATATGTGTCACAGCGACACCTAATAAACGAGGGCACGGCAGTATGTGACACGCCGCCAACCGCAGTGGTCGTGTCACTCACCGGAAAACCCAGTGGGGCCCCAAAATTCGTCACATGCGTCTGGCCTGGACTCGGCGGCTCCCACCGTCAGCTTGACGCGCACGAACACGTGGCTGTCCATGGCCTCGGCCGCGCTGAGGTGCAGGGCGGACGGCACCGCTACCCCGAGGTCGCCCTCCGATAGCTGACACCCTCCTCCCCCAAAAGTGCCCCTCATCACTTACGGTGTGTCTGAGCATCCGGATGTCACGCGGGTGGAGAGAGTCAAGCCTGCAGAAGGCGGAGCGCGAGGTCATGAGAGCAGGCTGAGGGCGCGAGGTCATGAGGGCACGAGGTCACGAGGCGCGAGGTCATAAGAGCGCAGGTCATGAGGGCGCGGGTGGTCACGAGGGCGCGAGGTCATGAGGGCGCGAGGTCATGAGAGCGCGAGGTCATGAGAGCGCGAGGTCACGAGGGCGCGAGGTCATGAGGGCACGAGGCTGAGGCGCGAGGTCATGGCGAGCGCGAGGTCATGAGGGCGCGAGGTCACGAGGGCGCGAGGTCAGTGAGGGCGCGAGGTCATGAGAGCGAGGTCATGAGGGCGCGAGGTCACGAGGGCGCGAGGTCATGAGGGCGCGAGGTCATGAGAGCGCGAGGTCATGAGAGCGCGAGGTCAGCAGAATGCGCGAGGTCATGAGAGCTGAAGTCATGAGGGCGAGGTCATGAGTGCGAGGTCATGAGGACGCGAGCGAGAGCGCGAGGTCATGCAGAATGCGAGGTCATGAGAGCGCGAGGTCAGGTGGGCGCGAGGTGATGAGGGCGCGAGGTCATGAGTGCGCGGTCACGAGAGCGGGAGGTCATAAAAGCGCGAGGTCATGAGAGCGCGAGGTCATGAGGCGCGAGGTCACGAGAGCGCGAGGTCATGGGCGCGAGGTCACGAGGGCGCGAGGTCATGAGGGCGCGAGGTCACGAGGCGCGAGGTCATGAGGGCGTGAGGTCATGAGGGCGCGAGGTCATGAGGGCGCGAGGTCATGAGAGCGCGAGGTCATGAGGGCGCGAGGTCATGAGGGCGCGAGGTCACGAGAGCGCGAGGTCATGAGGGCGCGAGGTCATGAGGGCGCGAGGTCATGAGATCGCGAGGTCATGAGAGCGCGAGGTCATGAGAGCGCGAGGTCACGAGGGCGCAAGGTCATGAGGGCGCGAGGTCATGAGAGCGCGAGGTCACGAGAGCGCGAGTTCATGAGATCGCGAGGTCATGAGAGCGAGAGGTCATGAGAGCGCGAGGTCATGAGGGCACGAGGTCATGAGGGCGCGAGGTCACGAGGGCGCGAGGTCATGAGGGCGCGAGGTCATGAGAGCGCGAGGTCATGAGGGCGCGAGGTCATGAGGGCGCGAGGTCACGAGAGCGCGAGGTCATGAGGGCGCGAGGTCATGAGGGCGCGAGGTCATGAGATCGCGAGGTCATGAGAGCGCGAGGTCATGAGAGCGCGAGGTCACGAGGGCGCAAGGTCATGAGGGCGCGAGGTCATGAGAGCGCGAGGTCACGAGAGCGCGAGTTCATGAGATCGCGAGGTCATGAGAGCGAGAGGTCATGAGAGCGCGAGGTCATGAGGGCACGAGGTCATGAGGGCGCGAGGTCACGAGGGCGCGAGGTCATGAGGGCGCGAGGTCACGAGGGCGCGAGGTCATGAGGACGCGAGGTCACGAGGGCGCGAGGTCATGACAGCGCGAGGTCACGCAGAATAATGGTGGCCAACGGCTGCTATCAGGTTTCTGAAGGTCGTATCAGCAAATACGCGATAAACACGTATAAATTTGCAAATACTTCTTTCCATTATTGGGAACTTTGTGTGAAGTGGGTTCGGGAACGCGCAGGATATTTATACAACAATCCAGCTGGCAAAGGTCGGGTGATCTGGCCAAGACCTGGCACAGCTCTGGTCTGCTGGCAAGAAGTCTGCTTTGCAATGCCAACCTGTGATCCCTCAGTGCTAAAAGCTCTCACAGAGGATCCTCAAATGGAAGCGGAAAGGAAAAGGGAAACGTAGAAGAGTCTGGCGCGACTTTGTTAGTAGATCCGACGTGCCTCTCATTCGACTGGACTTGAAGAATAGGAAGTACATGGATAGCATTAAACATGGGAGATCAAACAGGAATCCGCATTGCTTTCGATGACCCTCTCTACGCTCTGTATGCTGCCATGACTCCCTCAGCTGCCCTGCAGGGCACACCGTAGCCCAGAGGCCTCGGGGGCGTGAGGAGCGCCTGAAGTACCGAATAGGAGGGAAGTGAGTGGTGGGGGCTGTATGATGGAGGGGCATGCGCAGGGGCTCACGGAGGAGCATTCAGGGCCGTAGGATGATCCGAAGACGGCGCCGATGTCGAGGGACCGTTTGCGGAGGCGCATCTGCGACGGCAGGATCGCCGAAGTGGGCGCGGACTCTGCGTTGACATTGCGGCAGGCCTCGGGCGTGGCGAACGTGGAGGCGCCAGAATGCCGCCGCTCGAGCTCACTGCGCTTTAGCTCCGCCACTGCGGCACTATTTGCATATGTCTCTGCCACTTCTGCGCTCTGCCCCCTGTGGATAGCCGGGCTGTGGTGACCCGCCACCTCCCTTCCCCGGGCTCCCCGATCAGCACACTTGGGGCCTCTGCAAGTGGTGGAGGGCAGACAGGGTGCTAGGAGGGTAGCAAAGAGGGATTCCGTGAGATACCGAAAGGGGAGGACCAGCGAAGATTTCCCCACAAGAAATGCTCCCCAAAATGGAAAGGCGTGAGAAGGAAGAAACTCACAAAGCCGGCTCTCAGAGCGGCTCGTCCAATGTGAATGTGAATGCACGGAGGCAGGGCGGCGATGAGGGAAGAAAACGATTGGGAATAGGGCCGGCGATGAGGGGATTAACAGATTGGGAATAGGGCCGGCGATGAGGGGATTAGATTAGAATAGGGCGGTAGAGAGGATTAACAGATTGGGAAAAAGGGTGGCGATGAAGCACGGTAGAATAAGACGGCGATGAGGGATCAACAGATTGGGAATAGGGGCGATGAGGAAGAAAGCGATTAAAGACAAGGCAGCGATAAGAGGATGCTGGAGTGGGAATAGGGCGGCGATAGGATGCTAGATTAGGGAACAGGGCCGGCTTGATAGAGATGCAGGTGGGAATAGGGCCGGCGATGAGGGATTAACAGGTGGGAATAGGGGTGGCGATGAGAAGAAGCGGTGGGAATAGGGCCGGCGATGAGGGACTAACAGATTGGGAATAGGGCGCGTGAGGATTAACAGATTGGGAATAAGTGCTTGATGGGGATGCTGGAGTGGGACAAGGCGGCATTAGAGGGATTACAGATTGGGAATAGGGGTGGCGATGAGGATTAACAGGTGGGAATAGGCCCGGCAGTAGGGGATGCTGGGTGGGAATAGGGGCGACGTGGGGAAGGAAAGGTTGGGGTAAGAGCGCGTGGGGATTACCAGGTGGGAATAGGTGGCGATGAGGATTAACAGGTGAACAGGAGCCCGGCGTGAGGGTGGGTGGGAATAGGGCAGCCCGATGAGGAAGGAAAAAGTTGGGAATAGAGGCGCGTGAGGAAGGGACGATTGAGGAATAAAGGCGGCAATGAGGATTAACGGATTGGGAATAGACGGCGTTGAGGATAAACACATTAGGAATAAATTGCTTGATAGAAGCAAGAAAAGGCTACAGGAGTAGGCGCGATGAGGAAGAAAAAGGTTGGGAATAGGGGCGATGAGGATTAACGGATTGAGGAATAGGGCCGGGCGTTGAGGATAAACACATTGGGAATAGAACGGCGATGAGGGGATTAACAGATTGGGAATAGGGGCGCGTGAGGAAGGAAAAGGTTGGGAATAGGGTCGGCGGCGAGAGGAAGAAAAGGTTGGGAATAGGGGCGGCGATGAGTGGATCAACAGATTGGGAATAGTGCCGGCGATGAGGGAGGTCATCCAGGATGAGAAACTGGTGAGGAAGGTCAGCTTGGGGAGGCAGATGTGGGGGTCCCATAAGATCAGCATGCGGAGGGCATGGCGCTTGGGGAGGCAGATGTGGGGCTCCCATAAGATCAGCATGCGGAGGGCATGGCACTTGGGGAGGCAGATGTGGGGCCCCCGTAAGATTGGCATGGCACTTGGGAGGCAGATGTAGGGCTCCCGTAAGATCAGCATGCGGAGGGCATGGCACTTGGGGAGGCAGATGTGGGGTCCCCGTAAGATCAGCATGCGGAGGGCATGGCACTTGGGGTAACCACCTTTGACCGGGACCAGGGCTCATACTCTTCATATCCTCCGACTTGGTCACGTTCAACTCTGTGGAGTCACTATAGCCATCCCTTTCTTGTGAGCCTACCTTCCCACTACTCGTCTCCTGTTTCCACAACGCCCCAATCCCGCCCCCCCTCATGCCACCAACCTGCCACGTCCACAAGGCACCTTTCATCTCAATCCACCTATGGCATCATCTGCCCTGCACCGCCGCCCCACTCCCCTCAACGCGCCTCTCCCCTGCACCGCCGCCCCACTCCCCTCAACGCACCTCTAGTCCTCAACGAGTCGCCGGGAACAGGCAACGCATGGAACACTCTCTATGCCAGCTCGGAGAGGGCTTCTGCACACCTCAAGAGCCGGAGAGCTTGTCCTGGCTGATGGCGACTCTGCGGTGCTCGAGGGCCTCTCAGGAGCTGGCTGCAGGGAGCAGCCCCCCTCCTCGTCTGCTTTTCTAGGCCCGGTCCTCTGCTCGCCGCCGGACGACGCTCGCCCCCTGCTGTCCACCTCGCCGCTTGGTGCTGTTGGCGCTTGGTCTGCCGCAGCGTCGCTGCCAGGGGCGTCCGCAGCGCCCTCCAGCCCGCGGCTCTCCGCGCTCTGCGGGGTCGGCGTGCGCGGATTGTTCGCCGCCGTGTTGTTCGCGATGAGGTCCGACACGATGGCTTGGAGCCGTATGAGGCCTGATTGAGCAACCCCCACCATCACCCCTCCCCGCTTGGAGCCGTATGAGGCCTGATTGAGCAACCCCCACCACCAACCCTCCCCGCTCGCCCATGGGCACAGTCGGTGTCACCTTATGAGATCCTCACTGCGCGCTTGCGCCAGGCATGCGCCTTCGCCTCGCACCCCCAACCCACTGAGCGCCCGCGCATGCAGCGGCGGATGATCACGGAGGCCCAAACCTATTCTGCGCAGCTTCGCAGCCTCAGAGGGCGTGATCTGGAACAGCACCGCAGTAAATGGCCGCAGCTCTGAGAGACGACGGGCTTGGGGAATGCCACCTCAAGGGGGGATCAGCGAGGCCAAGTCCCGGGGGCGGGGGGGGGGGATGGTGAACTGAATGGACTCTCTTGGGGGCAGTGGGAGGCAAAGGGATATAGAGGGGGAAATGAGCCTCAGGTCCCTCGGGTCAAAATGGGAATACACCTCTGCAGAGGCCGAGGGACTCGCAAGTAAGGATGGGCACAAAATGCGTCGCGTGGGAATTTCCTCTCTCGGGGCATCTCCCCTCATAATCCTCTTGGCACTCGCAGAAAAGGCGCAATAGGAATTGGCGCCTCTTGCTGTCGGAGGTCCGCAACCTCGAAGCTAGGACGACAGCGAACATCCTCAAGACCTGCCAGCTGGCGGCCGGGACAGGGTGCGTTGGCCGGCGGCAGGGACAGGGTGCATTGGCCGGCGGCCGGGACAGGGTGCGTTGGCCGGCGACCGGGACAGGGTGCGTTGGCCGGCGGCCGGGACAGGGTGCGTTGGCCGGCGGCCGGGACAGGGTGCGTTGGCCGGCGGCCGGGACAGGGTGCGATGGCATGCCAGCCACGCGCGTGGCGGATAGTGGAGACGCGAATGGGAAAGTGGGAAGGTGGATGGGGCGCCACCCGACTCCGCGGCGTGCCCTTTGAGCTGCAGGCCGAGGAGCTGCACTTCGGAGGAGATCAGCCCAAGCAGCTCCGTCGCGATGGGCGGCTGGGGCTCCTCGGGCTCGGAGATGGCGGCATCGTCCTCGAAGGCTTCGGCCCGCCGCGGGGAGAGCAGCCCTCGGCCTTCGCTCCGCGGCGTGGACGCCAGGAGTTCCGAGGCTGTGGTCGCCGTGAATGAGGTCCGACGGCGGGCCAGAGCCTGGTGCTGCTGCGGCGTCAGCTCTGCATGACCCACCTCCGCTGCACACAGCCGTCGCGCAGGCTCAAGAGACGCGGAGAAGCCGCAAGTGTCGCTCAGAAGTGAAGGACACGCCGCTGAGGCGCTCCCAGGAACCGCTACAATGCCGAGGTTGGAGAGCGGGGCAGGGAGAGCATCGACAAGCGGCCTGCTGACCGACGCGAATGAAACACGCGGCTCAACGGGGCCTCGTCAAGGCCAGAAGCGCGCAGCCCCCAGGAAAAGAAAAAAAAAGAGACACCATTTTCTTCGGGGTGTGGGGCTTATAGTCCCCGAGACTCGCGGAGACCCCACAGCAAAGCGCCTGGTCAGGTGTTGCGGTGTCACAAGCCATGATGGCTCCTCCCTTGAAGTCCCTTGCAGTTCCAAGTTCCCATGATTGTGGAAAAGAGAGGTTGTGTACACGAGTGGTCGTCATCAGAATCTTTCGTCTAAGATCTAAGGTAAAGGCATCCCGAACTACTGAAGCTCACACCTTCGTCCCGTATCGTGCATTCAGATCATATGCTACGAACAGTTCTGATCCACCGCCAGGACGGGATGCCTTCAGAGCCTTTACTGTACGAGTGCGAGAGACCATCTGAGTGTGAGACCGAGGAAACCACAGATGGGAGCAAGATGGTGGGGACCTGGGCGGAGGCGGAAGGCAGGAGGCAGTCGGGTTGGGGTGAAGCACCGGTGGAATCGTGAGGGGGCAGAGCACCGAGAGTAGAGGCGTCCACACGGCGACTAAACTCGACGAGCAGGAACGCCGCGAGCGTGAACCCGGCAAAGCTTAGGAGCACGAGCTTAACGAAGGGCAGGAAGTCGACGGCGTTCTCCTTCATCAGCAGCGGCCCGAGCACGAACACCGCGAGCCCATGCAGCGCAGTGGCGCAGTGCATGGCGTTGCAGCCCTGCGAGAACGGATGCGGGGCAGCAGGCCGCCCGCGCCGCGCCTCTGCCGCGGCGCCACCCCCCTCAAGAGGGCGTGGAACAGCCTCCCCGGTGACCCGCTTCTTCTGAGGGGTGGCCTGCGCCGCCTCGAGCAGAGCGGCCCCGCGGGTGCGCCCCACCAGAGGAGAGGGGGTGGCCACGGCAGCGGTGCCAGCGGCGGCGCTAGGTAGGACCGTCTTGGGAACACGAACGGGTGGGGGCCGAGGGATAGGCGAGGTCCGCTCACTGGCACGCTCCGCAGCCAGTTGGAACCATTTGTGCATAGCCTGCGACACAATCCAGCGCGCAGCCCCCCCGCCTCCTCGCGCTCGCTTGCTAAGAGATGCGCGCGGTCCATCTTGATACCCACAGCACACCCGTCTGTTGCACGGTTCACAGCGTCGCTTTTGCTTCCCCCTGATGCTGCCTTCCTCGCCCATGCACGGAGCACATCCAATGCGGAGGGATATTCTACCACGGGGACGGTGCCTATGCCGTGTACCTGAACTGCAAAAGGCCATGACCTTGCCGGCAGTAAAAATGTCTTTGATCGCATCTCCCGTATTCAAATGTCGCTTTTTCTTTCACTTGTTTCGGATACTTTGAGACATCACATACTGATGAACAGGCATAGAAAAAATTGTTTTAGGGTTTTATAGAATTAAGGTTAGGTTTAGACAAGGTATGTAAAATTATATGAAAAATGTATTGACCACTTTCATAACATTTCAACTTCTGCAGCAAGCTATGACAATTCGTTGATGACCGTGTCATATAGATCCAACAACAACAAAAATGACAATCGAAGAATTCTATAAATACTTATATGCCCTCAAAACACATAAATCTGTGGGGTAAAAAAGTTATATGGGGGGACGTATGCGCCATCTTCGAGGGAAAAAGAAAGAAAGAGGAGCTAAATATTCCTTGCTTTTAGCGAAGTTAAAATATGGAAACTGTGACGAAACAGACTTAATAGGATCTTCCCACCCCTTTAACTGCCTCAGCATCACCTTTGCAGCCAAGAACTACCTCAGCCTGACGTCCATGCCCCCCTCTAAAGGTCATAAAATTCCCTCTTTTCACCCATCTCGCCCACCTCGTTGACTACTTTGCCAACCTCACCCTGCCTTCGCTAACAACACACACCCGCCACACCTCGCCTCCCTTCCCTGCCTGCCTTCCCGGTCGGTTGCATCTCCGCGCCCTTACCCCATGCCTATTGAGTTCCTCGAGAGAATGGACACGGAGAGTGAAGTCCGGGCAAGAGGGGAGGGCACGGAGGGAAGTCCGGGCAAGAGGGGAGGGCACGGAGGGAAGTGGGCAAGAGGGGAGGGCACGGAGGGAAGTCCGGCAAGAGGGGAGGGCACGGAGGGAAGATGGAGGAGTTGACTCAAGAGCAGGGTGGGACGGGGACCCATGAGAGGGGCAAGGAGGGGGGCAGGCGCTCGCAAGAACCGGGAAGTATGCGAGGGGCAAGGAGGGGGCAGGCCCTTCGCAAGAACCGGGAAGTATGAGAGGGGCAGGGAGGGGGGCAGGCGCTAAGAACCGGGAAGTATGCAACACTGCAGAACAATGGGAGGGAGGCACAGCTGGAGAAAGGCCGGGGGGAGCTACAGAAGGCATGGGGAAAGGGGACGCTAGAGAAGGACGGGGAGGGATATAAAATAAGGGACCAGTGAGGGGACACCTGCTTGTTCTCGGAGACCATGAGACCCTCCAGGGACCCTTTGAGTCCCCAAGGTGCCCCTGCAAGCACCTCAAGCTCCGCCGCGATGCCGACTACGCTCCCGCCAGCAGCGGCGTCGAGGGACCACGTGCTTTCCTGCTTGAAGTTAATCATGGCGGTCTGCAAACGACGTCCACTCATTCAATGAAATTTACTGCTGGCACCGGGCGTATCGGTGTAAGGCTATGGTAACTTGAGCTCTTTCAGCAAGCACACTTGGAAGATAGCGGGGAGGCGAGAGGGAGCCAGGGGTAGGTGGGGAGACAGCATCTGGAGACTGTGTGATACAGCTACGGAAGGAAACTCTTGGTTGGATTTGGAAAGGTGTTTTATCATTTTTCTTGGAAGTATTCTGACTATCATAATCGTCGAAACAGCTTGCTTGCCATGTGAGCGTTTGGCCAGTCCAGATCGATCCTTGTGAAGGAGGGATTCAGGAGTGAGTTGTGCCGAGCTCCTCCCGTTCCACCGACACTCGGGTAGCCGCGGAAGTGGCGAAAGAATTTGGAAGGACCTCGTTGCAGGACAAACCCTTGCAATACATTGTGCTGGTCCACGAAACCGCAACAGATGCATAGCTCTTCCAGCCTTTGGGGAGATGGAAGTTGTTGCGAACTTGGAAGTTGTTGCGAGAATTTCGCCAACGTTTGTAGGGCAGAAACCCGAGCGAAACGGGGAACAGAGAGGGCGTGGCAAAACCTCGGGACTAGTCAACTGTAGGAGCGTGGTAATCTTCCGCGAGCCATCAGCAGCAGCGGCGGTGCAACGCATCGTCTCGATGATGCGCATGGCGCCGACATTTCCGAGCGCGCTTTTTACCGCCTGCGACGTTTTCGTTGCTTAATCGGCGAGCGAAAACAACGGCATTGACGAGGGAACGCCAAGGGAAAGAGCTCACCGCTGGGAGCTTTAACGAAACTGTGTACTCCGCAACTCGAGTCAAAGTATCTTCCTTGCCTGCCTCGTTCGAAGGCGTCCATTCGGATACCTGAGCCAGGGATACAACAACTTAGTGAGCTGCTCTAAGCGCCAAAGCATTAAGCGGGACCTCTTGCATACCCGGACGTCGGAGTTCCCAAGGATGGCTTGGTATTCACAGAAGAAGTTGCCGGGCTGTATGGCCACGTCGAAAAGCTGTGGAAGTCCCCCAAGACGTGAGCAAGCATCGGTCAGCGTAGATTGCGAATCGTCCGACTATGGTCACTTCGTTTCGTTGAGAGGTTGTGTAATAGTACCTCGACGAGACACGCAAGCGAGACTCAAGTACGAGTTTTGCTATATGACCGTAGGATCGTAACCAAGTGAAAACGCCAGATAGTAAACAAGGCAAGAGATTTCACGTCGGCTTGAAGGATCGGTGCTTTGATTTGACCTCACCTTCGAGGCGCTGATATCGAACTCTCTGTCAAGTTGAAAGGTCTTCATGGTTTTACAGACTCCAAGTAAAGCTACACCATATAACGTCCAATGGTGGGTGGATAGTCACCAGACGCTTCTCGCATAAATCGTACTATCAAGATTCGGAGCATGCGGTAAATGCATTGCATATTCGTATCATGAAGCTTATACAAACGATTGTTTGGTTGTTTCAGAGATGTTGGGTTCTTTCCGTTTGCGGTTTGGCGTGTGCGTGCCCCTTTCTGGTCGTGGTCGTCGTGTGTAAAAAAATCTTCGCCGATCAAGTCACAAGTGGCACACATACTCGTGAAGGTATCCTGAAGGCGATTAGACCGACTTAATCAGTCGGTGACATGAGCGACATAAACCAAATCATGTCACCGACTGAATATCTGAGATAGGGCTCTACGGCAGTGTCACAGTACAGTACAGTCGCAGTCTTTCGTCCTCATCGTGATCTCGGGATCCTCGTTCGGCCGCGTTTCGGTAGCGGAAAGGGTCACAAAAATAAGAAATAATAGGTGGCTATCCCTATACCTGCACGCACCGAGAGTCGAACTCGGGACCTCCCGCTTACTAAACGGGTGCTCTAACCAACTGAGCTATGAGTGCTAGTTTGAAACCTGTCCATCTTTAATATGATTTGTCTTCTCGTGTCACATATTTAACACATAACATCGGTGTTCAATATTTAACACACTGGGAATTGAGTTTCTCTATTTAACACATTAGAATCGGTGTTCGTCAATAGTTAACACATCAGTCGTGTTGGGTCTTATATTTAACACATATTAAATATCGGTGTATTATATTTAACACATGAGGTCGATACTGCCTAATCTTTTTATATAGGATGTGGAAATTAGTTTGCTTTGTTTTTCTTTTTCCATTTTCGGACGAGAGGAATAGATGCACCTTCGGTGCGATAAATTCGTCACACCAACACGCATGACAACACAGCATCCGAGCGACTGCGACTGCTCATTACAGTTGCTGCTCTCTCATACGTACGACAGCGACAGCGACAGTCGAGTTCAACAGTAACGTTTCGTCTTGCGCATTGGTATTTGGCACGCCATCGCCAGAGACCACTGAGCGATTGAAACTCTAGTGCAATCGGTGGCAAATTTGTGAATCTCCTCTTCTCGTCTCCTCATCATGGGACGCCGATTGCAGAGGCCAGAAGCCTGGAGGGGATCTTGGTTCAGGTAACGAAGTCGAGCCTACCTCTTGGCCCAGCTTCACGTCTCGATCAGAAGTCTTACCAGTGTGACACTTAGTCTGCTGGATTGCATCACTTACTGATCACGATAATGTCTGCACTTTCGTGTTCATAGTCTCCCTGAGGTCTTCCACTCAGCTACATACGCGCATGTGCTCAGGGTGGCCCTGCTTGCACTTCTGGCGCTGCCGGCACTTTTGTCTTTCACACTGGTATCCCGAATTCCCAAGACAGTAAGGTGAGTGCAGAATACAAACTTGAGCTTGCCACTTTGCTGCTGGACGGAAACCGCATTTTCGGTTGCGTAGGTTGCCGACGCCTCTTAAGCGCATTCCTCTAGCAGACCTTTCAAGCCAGGTGCAACATCCTGAGAAATTTTAGAATATCGTGGCCATGTATTAACTCCTGCCTTTCAAAATCGCGTGCCTGGATCGGCAAACGTCCTCGCGTCGGAATGTCTTTGGGTTCGCTAGAAGTCGATGAGTCTTTGCTCTCATCTTTGGGAGCGAACACGGTTGTGCACTCCTTTGCAACAAGACGCGTGCGGACTTGGTAAAACAACTTGGAAATCACTCTCGGAGGAGAAGGACATCTCTTTCTCAAGTCAACCCTTCTATATCTACCCTCGCATAAGTTTGACCAGCCAAGACGCTCCTGAATAACAGGACATCCATCGACATCCATTTATCAAGCTCGCGCTACGACTGTCAGTCGGACAATCCACACCTCTAGCATACGCACCATACAAAAAAGGGGTCTAGTTTTGACTTGCTGTTTTTTTTGCTTTCGCATGAATAATCTTGCGTGCGATCTTGCCATCTTGCACGCGACAACTTCGGATCACGTCTTTGCAGATTTGCTCGCGGACTTCCTACTCTTGAGTGATCAGCTCGGTTCCTCTTGATGCGAAGCTTCTCCCTTTGAATATGGGAACTAGCTGTTGTGGCACCAGGTTTACTCTGTACACCTTAGAGCAGTCCGAGCTGGCGTTTGGGTTTCACTCCACCATACATGCACGGGCGGCTTACCCAATCCGCAAGACGTGTGGGGTTCACATGCTCATGGCGGGTTCCGGGGGTAGCTCTCAAGGCCTAAGGGGAATCACTTGTACACCGTGAGCAGCTTGTCGTCGTAGTGTTGCCAAAGTAGCGGGATATGTGTCACTTTTCCGTCCCCGGTCTTCGCGCCCCACCCAACATCGGGCTGACCGGTATTTTTCAGGCCGAGTGTAATCTGCGCTCGGAGAATCTTTTTAGGCCTTCGTATTGATATGCGAGGGGGCTCGTTTGCAGCGGTGGTAGCTCCACCTCAACGACACCACCTCGCCTGCGGCTCGCGCCTCTTGCGCCTTTGAACAAGTGAGCTCCCGGGGTCCCGAGTCCCACCGCGACCTTGTGGGACGCCCTTTTATCACCCTTTGCTTCAGAGCTACCAAGCCTAGGCGAAGAACGCGCCTTCCTGCGGGGGCCTTTCGCCTATCCGAGGCCCCTGTCGGAGTCTTTCACCTATCCAAGGCCCGCGAATGGTCGACACTGAGTGAGATGCGTCGTGCAGGTTTAAAAGACCCGTCTCCAGTGAACTCAAGCAAAAGGCCTCGTACCCGCCAGCCCGCCAGCCTAATCTCGAAACCGAGGAGGGCGCAAGTGGCGATGAGGGCTACGACGTTCAGGAGGAGGCCTCTGGCATTACTGGAAATGTCGGTGAAGAGCCGCAGGTGGAAGAACGGAATGCGGTCATTGTCGGTGAGGACCCGCAGGTGGAGGCACGGAACGCGGCCATTGTCAGTGAGGAGCCGCAGGTGGAGGTACGGAACGCGGCCATTGTCAGTGAGGAGCCGCAGGTGGAGGTACGGAACGCGGCCATTGTCAGTGAGGAGCCGCAGGTGAAGGCACGGAACGTGGCCATTGGAGTGGCGAAAGGCTTGAAAGCTGAGGCCATCGCGACGTATCTGCAAACTCTTCGCAAATGGTTCCACTCCCAACGCCACGTTACGCTGCGCTTGTTGGCCAACCTACATTCCGTTTCCCCCTGCGCCAAAGTCCTTGTTCCAGCATCTGCTTTGGCGGCGCACTCCTCTGGGTCGCCGGTGAAATGGACCCAGGAGGGGCGGTAGAGAGGTCGCTTTGTGTGCGCGGTGTCATGTCACGGGCCTGGCCTACTCTTGCCTCACGCCGCTTTGTGTGCGCGGTGTCATGGCACGGGCCTGGCCTACTCTTGCCTCACGCCGCTTTGTGTGCGCGGTGTCATGTCACGGGCCTGGCCTACTCTTGCATGCTTCTTTCATCAATTTGGGTGTTGATGGGCTGTTCTTACTTCACGTGTCTCGTGCATGTGGGTGTGTAACAGGTCGTCACCGGACGTGTACCTGTATGTTGATAAAGTGCCCGAGGGCATGGGCAACTCGAGCGGCGTTTACTTCCTCGAGTTCCGGCAGGAGCAGCTTCCCTCTCCCTGGAGCCGGTGTGCTTCGTTGCCTCCCTTAGGGCCTAGGCTTGGGCGGGTAGGCAGACGGCAGGAGGTTAGAGGTGGGGGCATCGGCATGACGCAGCAAGCCTCGAGCCTCAGCAAGGGGCATGCAGACTCGCTCATGGCAGGCTGAGGTGGAGGATGTCGATGGTATGGTTGGGAGATCACCAACCTCGGGCATATCCGGCGGTTAAGC
>LGRX02033738.1:0-53394 GCA_001247695.2 Cymbomonas tetramitiformis | reverse complement strand
CGCACGTGGATGTCGGCAGGCAATGAGATTGGAGATGGAGATGCGACGGAGCTGGCGAAGGCGCTCATGCATGAGAACTGCAAGCTGCAGCACCTGGATCTGATCGGTGAGTGGCGGAGGCACCATAGGGAAGATGCTGTGACGCAGGGGCCACAGGTGCAAGGTGCACATTATGTGTGGGGCTCGGCAGGGCGCGGCGTGAGCACGCGGGAATGCGGGCGGGTGCGGATGGGGGTGAGTGTGAAAGGGGAGCAGGCAGGCGGGTGGTGGTGCGTAGTGCTGGGCACTCAGGAAGATGCAGGGAGAGGGTATGCGTGACGCTGGGGCGCAGGTGATGAGGGGCGGGGGCAGGGCCCCCACAAGCATCCACAACAGTGATGAATACGGCATGCATTTGCGGCGTACATGATGCGGGTGGGTGACAGCGAGGGTGGAGGACGCAGGTGGCATGCGATGCTTGGGTGTTGAGTGTTGGGGTGAGGCGGGGGCCTTTGGGCGGCATGGGGGGGCTTGCTTGCTTGTGTCCATGGATGGGAGCTGGGGGGATGGGGCGCGAGCATGAGGTGGGAGGGGTCAGGAGGGTGATGAATGGAGACATCAGGGTGTGGCGGGGAGGAGAGGGGATGGGGGGGGCGGAGTGGGAGAGGGTGGGCTGAGGGATGCCGTTGCGAAGATGAGGGGGCCGGGGAAGGGTGTGATGGGGGCCATGGCGGCTGGTGGGGTGCCGGCGGGGGGAGGCAGAGGGAGATGCATGTGGAGACGGCGGCGACTGAGTGAGGGCTGAGCCGGGGGGTGGTGGGCGGGTGGGGGTGGTGCGCGCACGTGGATGTCGGCAGGGAATGGGATTGGAGATGGAGGTGCGATGGAGCTGGCGAAGGCGCTCATGGATAAGAACTGCAAGCTGCAGCAGCTGGATCTGTCAAGTAAGTGGCGGAGGCACCATAGGGAAGATGCTGTGACGCAGGGGCCACAGGTGCAAGGTGCACATCATGTGTGGGAATGCGGGCGGGTGCGGATGGGGGTGAGTGTGAAAGGGGAGCCGGCAGGCAGTTGCGGGTGGTGCGTAGTGCTGGGCATGGGAGGGAGATGCAGGGAGGAATGCGTGGCGGGGGCAGGGCCCCCACAAGCATCCACAGCAGTGATGAATGCAGCGTGCATGCGGGGCGTGCATGATGCGGGTGGGTGACACGTGAGCACACTGTTATGCCAATTTGGTGTTAGAAAGGGTTTTGGGTTTGGATGTTAACATGTAAAACAGTTCTACGCTTTCACTGGTATTTCAAGAGTCCGAAACCCGCTCATAATGCGCGACGATGTCGTGCCGAGCTCTCAAGAAACCCCAGGCATCCTCTATTAAGCATGAATGTCGGCACTCGGCTCACCTTTGAAGCTTATTCAGCGCTATCAGATACCTTCGGGAAAATCCCCCAAAGCCAGCTTGTGCATCTCCAAAGCTTTTGCACCTGCAACGGAACCAATATCGAATATTTTCCATATACATCACGAGAGTCACTACTAAAAAAGTGACCCTCCATGTTGCAAATTGATCCAATCGGCCTAGAAGCTGTTCGGGAAGGGGCGAGATGTAGATATGCCGTGTAGATGTTTTCATAATTGAAACTTCAGTGAAGCCCCTATTATGATAGTGCTCCCGAACTGTTGGGACTTCGAATAATGATATTGTGTGTATAAGAAAATGCACCGTTAGGCGGGAGTTCTGATGGCAATCCGTATATGTATACGTCAACGTGTCTCCTCGCTCGTGCTCTAAGTAACAGGAATGCTAATTACTTCACGCACTTCGCCAGTCCTGCGTGGATATGATCCGCAATCAACCGCCTGACTTTCACGTCGGTATCATCCACCGTCGGATCCCTCTTACACCACCATTTTAAATTCTTCGGCATTGTGCATAGAACCACTTACTTCCATATGCGTCTCGGGTATAGACCATCACCTTCGGACCCAAAATAATATGACAGAATAGTCAAGGTCAACCACGGACCAAGACATTACCATCTCCTCTCGGCGCACCCCTCGAGGAACTGCTTTGTATGCACACCCAATCCCCCAAAGGCCTCCACCGCAAGAGGCGCCAGGCTATGCGGAGAGACGTTTGTTGCTGTACAAGCAAGGCAACCTTCCACCGCTCCTTTGTCTCCGCAGTGTACAGCAGCACACAACAATGCCGGAGGCATCAGGAAGTGTGGGGAAGAGAGCATGGTCGGAGGCGGAATGGGCCGAGGGGATGCCGTCATGTATAGCGCGGTGAGAAGGGTGTAATTGTGACCACAGTGGCAGGGGTGCGCCAGCGGAGGAGGAGGGAGATGCATGGGACGAGGTGGACTGCTGAATGATGAGTGGGGGATGGGGGTGGGGTGCGTTACGTGCATATGGGTGGCGGCAGGTAATTTCATTGGAAATGAAGTTAATCTGGCGATTATGGAGGCACTGCTGAACATCCAGAGGCGTCTTTCGATCAGTGGTTCGTTTCTTGCACATCAGATGGAACAACCCGAGTACATGACGTTACGTAGATCCTGCACTGGCATTCTATTTTAAGCAGAACTGTCCACACTGAAGCAAACCTCTAAATGGCTGATATCTCATAATCTAGAAAACGCCACATCTTGGCGAACTCCCAGCAGGCATTTGAGGGATCTTGACATCGATGCCACTCCATAGACAGTCACTCGTGGAAGACAAGCTTATGGAGAATTCGGAGGGCACTGGGTGGATTTGACTCGGACCAGAATCGAAGGGGCATGGGAGAGCCGTGTGTGGAATACCTGGACACATGAATGTGACTGGACAAAACTGTCACTCGAACCCTCTGCTGCCACCTCCCTGTTCGATAAAGCGGTGACCAGGGGAGGCTAGACAGAGTGAAAGCACTACAGGCACACAACCGACCGAGAGACCTGCACCTGGTACCTCGGACACAAAGTCACTTCTGCTCCCGGGGGGGTTTGGTCATGGGTACACTCCCAGGCCATGGGTGAATGGTGGTAGATGATATGATTGACGATCCTTGGTGTGCGGGGTTGAGCGGAGATTCGTGGGATATCCCTGAGGCGTATGAACTCGGGTGAGCACACAAGAGAGGGCTGAGGCATTCGCCTCCGACTGTGAGTAATCATAGCGTGTATGATTATTTGCCAATGGCTTGTGAGTGAGTGCCGAACAAAGAGAGAGAGGTAAAGTGTGATGGGTTCCACTGAGTGGAGTGCGTCATCTCGCCACTTGCTGGGCACTCGCTCGTGAAAGGCTCTTTTGTGAGGCTCGTGAAGGGACCTCCCTGGGGGATCCGTTCCTGCCGCCCTGGCACGCGGGGCGGGTCCCAATAGAAGGCCTTCCACCCGAGAGAGAGAAAAGAGTGGGTTAGGCAACGAATGTAACGCGAGACATTGACCAGGGCTTCCTATAAACCACTCCAATCCGCCTTAGTCCCCTGGGCACGAAATGGGGGCCCACCCGTGGGTACAGGGGCCAGCATGATTGTGTTGTCAGTTACAGAGGGGCTGTACAGGGGGAACAATCATCGGTCTGGTGCATAGGTGCGCTCAGAGGGACATTACGCTGTTAGTTGCGGCTATTTCTGCGTTGCACGGAGTGGCTGGGGCTGCGGTAGCGGGAGGCAGACACTATGCGATGGAGGCTCAGTGATTGGGGCTTGCTTGGAGTGGAGTGTCGATGGGGGAGGCAACCCAGAGCAAGGGTGGGGAGTGCGGTGTTGCGGTGATGTTTGGGTTGGCGTCGCAACACCGTTGCATTATTGCCCATGCTCAAGTTGCGGCAGGTTGGGGAAACAAAGGCGAGGTGTCGGCAGGACTTGGCTGGCCTCATGGGGAGTGGGGATGATGGCTCCGCGAGGAGGGGTGCACAGGGCGTGGCTGGCTTCATTAAGGCAGGCATGGGAGTCACGCAGAGGGGAATACAGCACGGGAGTGGGGATGGTGGCTCCGCAAGGAGGGATGCACGGTACAGTGGTGGTCCGATGTGTTTCTTCTAGTTGGGGGTTGATCTGGCAGGGATGGTGGAGGATGCATGGGTGCGAGGCGACTAGATTGATCAATAGGGTCAGTGGTTGAGATGTTGCCATCTGGTGGAATGGCATCGAAACTGGTGGATATTGTGAGCTGGCAGTCAGTCCTCTGGATTTGCCTGGCTTTCTGCTTAACCGGAGAATCCGCCGGCTCAAATGCGAATGCCTGGCATCTGGTTTCGTTGCTGCTGCCCTTGTAGCGCCGCAAGATAGGCGAACCTATGGAGAACCCACAGGAACGTGGGCATCCGCCGATAGGCTTGCGTCACGTCTTCCCTGTCCACTGTCCAGAGGGTTCTTGCCATCACCACCCTGTCATCCCTGCACAGGGAGTAGAACGCCAGAAGCTGCTTGCAACTGCTTCAACAGTCTTGCAGTGACCAGCGCCTGCGCCATCCCCGAGTCTGTCAGCGGGAGGAACCTGCGCACGGGGCCCTCAATCGGGAGCAGGAGGCCTTGCAGCTGCTCGGCCACCCCCGCCACTGTTACCTTGCCCCAGCACCCTGTGGCAGCCACTGGCCAATCAAACTCCGTGACTGCCTCCAGCAGAGCATCCCACCACAGGTGGACACAACCGAGGTCTGGACGCACTTCCGACAGCGACCATGCAAGCTGCCATTGCCACGTTGCTCGCTGCTGTTTTTTTGGAGCGCGATTTTTCAAGTTCTCACCAGCCGCCGCTCCTCGCGGGAGAAAATAATCCGTTTTTTCTTCAAAAAAATAACGTGAGGGCTTGACAGTGACAAAGCTCGCTTCGGGTTTCTCCCGAAGCCACTTGAAGCGCGTCAACGAACTCTACGATCCGTGTGACGCGTCCCGTGACATCAGGCATTCCTTCGGGAAACCCGTATCGTGCACTCATCAGAATGCTCCCTGACGCCGATCGACCCGCTGGCGTTGCACCAGTCTGCAGATAGTGGGGGAGGGGAGAGGAAAGAAAGGGCTCAGAGCTGCGGCCCTGTTTCCCCCGTGTGGCGATTTTACACTTTCTGGCGCAACCTGGATTATTGTAGCAATCGATAGATTTGAAGTACAGTGGCCGAGGGAAAGTCCCGAGGTGCACGTATTCGAAAGGGTGGTGCACCTTTCCTCCTTGTACATGATGGGGAGATGAAGCTATTAGACACCCCTTCAGCCGGCACACTTGCCCATGATGGCACCGTTCTACTGGGCGCTGGAATTCGGTTTATGCTCCCAGGCGATGATTTATGTCATTATTTATTTGAGACTTACATTTCCTTTTGGCTATGATCACATCGATTCCGGCTAGGTTATTTCTGTGCCATTGAGGCGTGAGACTCGAAGCGGCCTTGTGCCTGGCACGTCCACCATTCTGGAAAGCCCGCAGCAGACAGCATGGCAACTGCCTCCCAGGGGTCAGCCGCGAGTGCGCCGATTTGGATCGCTGTATCAATCCATTCAACGCTTGCAGTCTTTGGTGGCGTGGAGCCAATAGCAGCACTCCTCCACAACCCGTGTTGGAGTATGTTGCCCGCCAAGTGCGGAGTCAGTGCGGCCATTTCAAGTGCCTCTTGCGCATCTCTTGGCCCAACCGCACCCCCCTCATCAATGCACTTATTGTGCAACCCTCATCGCCCTGACCCCTTTGCTCGCACCAGCATGCCACTGACCCCGCTGCTTACTGTACCCGTATTGCACGGCCCGTTGCGGAGCAGATGTTTACTGCAATTGTCGTCGATTTTGATTGGCAGAGGCAGGCGAGGCTGATGCCAACGCAGCCGACAAGGCAGAGGCAGGTGAGGCTGATGCCAACGCAGCCGGCGAGGCAGAGGCAGGCGAGCCTGATGCCAACGCAGCAGACGAGGCAGAGGCGGGCGAGGCTGATGCCAACGCAGCCGACGACGCAGAGGGAAAATGGCGCAGATTGATGAGATTTTCGTCGTTGTTGTCCTTGGCCTTCTTCCTCTTTCCTCCTCGCCTCCTCCGCGCAGTAGAGGCAGGCGAGGCTGATGACACCGCAGCCGACGATGCAGAGGCAGGCGAGCCTGATGCCAACGCAGCAGACGAGGCTGCTGAGGAAGGCGAGCCTGATGCCAACGCAGCCGACGAGGCAGAGGCGGGCGAGGCTGATGACGCGGCAGACAGGCAGAGGGAGCGAGCTGATGCCAACGCCTTCCCCGGCGAGGCAGAGGCAGGCGAGACTGATGACCTTGCTGACCGGCCAGTAGAGCGAGGGCGAGGCTGATGCTGCTGCGACCCGGCTGAGGGCAGGCGGGCGAGGCTGATGCCAACGCAGCCGACGAGGCAGAGGCGGGCGAGGCTGATGCCAACGCAGCCGACGACGCAGAGGGAAAATGGCGCAGATTGATGAGATTTTCGTCGTTGTTGTCCTTGGCCTTCTTCCTCTTTCCTCCTCGCCTCCTCCGCGCAGTAGAGGCAGGCGAGGCTGATGACACCGCAGCCGACGATGCAGAGGCAGGCGAGCCTGATGCCAACGCAGCAGACGAGGCTGCTGAGGAAGGCGAGCCTGATGTGCCTGGCGGCGGGCAGGCGGGCGAGGCTGATATAGCAGCCGACGATGCAGAGACGGGCGAGGCTGATGACACCGCAGCAGACGAGGCAAGGAGGCGGGTGATAACACCGCAGCCCGACGCGGCAGAGGCGGGCGAGGCTGATGCCAACGCAGCCGGCGAGCCTGAGGCGGGCGAGGCTGATAACACCGCAGCCGACGATGCAGAGGCAGGCGAGCCTGATGCCAACGCAGCAGACGAGGCTGCTGAGGAAGGCGAGCCTGATGCCAACGCAGCCGACGAGGCAGAGGCGGGCGAGGCTGATGCCAACGCAGCCGACGATGCAGAGGCAGGCGAGGCTGATGACACCGCAGCAGACGAGGCAGAGGCAGGCAAGGCTGATGACAACGCAGCCGACGAGGCAGAGGCAGGCAAGGCTGATGACAACGCCGGGGAGGAAATTGTGGTGCGCACACGTCTTCCATTGTGGGTACTCTTTATCATGGTGTGCTCCTGCGGCTTGAGTCATGCATATCAGCGGTTGTTATCAGAGTGTCACTCGAGTGCTTATTCATACTAGAGTGAAATGAAGAAAGTCACTTCCCGTACAGTGCGTGTTTCAAAGAGCGCCGCCGCTCTACAAAGTAAACAGGTACCTCTTTGAGGTCGTCCAACCAACTTAAGCGCAATGCATAGACAGTAGCAGCAGGAGTTGTTGTGCACCAATCATGTAGCGCTCCGCGGAGAGGGTGGGGTGTGCAGGTGGCACCTACTGGAGCGTCAGTTGGTCTTGCGGGAGATTTCGGCAGCATGCTTCCCAGCCTGCACACGAACACTTTGTGGATGAACATTGCTGTCTCTCTATCCCAAGCAAAAGGTTTTGCGAGAATGGCCGATTATGGAGTCCTGTACGAGCTCTTTTTCACCAGCCACGTGGTGGATGGCATACGGTGTCGTCGAGATTTTGACCCGTGCATGGCTGACTGTGCTGAAATACCTGAAACGAAATTAAATGAAACACAAAGAAAACTCAAAGAAGAAGAACCGGGAACCAAGTTTCCACACAGATTACTTGGGACGGAGCAAGACAAGTCCGGCCTGGTCGAGTACTTCCGAGCTTGTATCGCGACCACGGGTGACCGAATTTTGTGGGCGCGCTATATCGCTGACTACGACAAAGAGACCTTCCGTAAATGCAGCACCGATGCCATCTTCTGCTTGCAGAAGCTAACTGCTGTGACACCCCGTCCTGATGTGCCACCTGGCTTCGAGGAGTGCATGGACATCGCGGGGCTTCACTGGCAGATCCTCCTAGCCGCTGCGCAATTTGCCTTTGAGCGCGCTTACAACACGCCCTTCGCCAACCCGAGCAATAAGGGCGATGACCAGCCGATGACATTCCACGAAGACCACTTCCAGCTCCATCGTCCCAATCACTCACTCGCCCATGCGCTGCGGCAGACGTGGTATGTGCCGTTCATACTGCAGCACCTACGCTCTTCCCCCCTGATGGATCAAGCCAAGTGGGGCGCGATCGGCCCGCGCGAACTCCTGTCAGCGCAGCTGCGCCTGATTCTCGAGGCCACCGGCCGCCAGGAGGACTATAATTGGTCCTCGGTGTACACGCAGAACAGCTTTGCTCTACGAATGGAATTTGTACAGCTGCCTTTCATTCGCACTTTCCGCACGTCACGGTACAAACACCACTACGCCAAAATGATACCTTTGGCGCTGGACGAAGGCCCAGTGAGCACCGCGAAGGCAGCTTTGGAAATGGTGGAGCGCTTTTTGAATTGTTATCTGATCTGGCTCGGGCTTCCCATCGAGGTGGTGGAGGCACGGAAAAAAACATTTTCCAGAAGCCTAGAGGTTGATTTAGTTGCAGCATGCGGCAAACAACCAGCAGGCTTGGTGCAACAGCTCAGCTCTTTGGACATCGTGTACCAAAGACTATGGACCTCAGGTAAAAAGGTGAATGTGGCGCCTGAGGATGCAGCAGCGTACGAACAGGAACTCTGCTCCCTCATCAACAATGCCATTCGCAGCGATGCCGAGGAAGTCATTGAGGTGACAGCCCAGCTCGCACGCAATATTAACAAACCGCTTGTGACCGATCCCCGGCAGAATGGTGTGCCCAACGAGCTTCCTGCAAACTTGGGCGACTGCAGCATGGATCACTCAGACTCGATGAAGTGCTACGTGTGCTGGAGAGGCGGTGGTTTTGGGCGTGAGCCGCAACTGCGAGAGTTCTTCACAAAGGGCAAAGAATATCGAGTACCAATGTTTCTGGCCACCTCCTTCAAAAAGAGGATAGCACTGAACTTCATGAGACGCTGCGCAGAAGACACTGATGCAATCTTATGGACAGTGCATGTGCCCGATGGGTGTTGCAATGTGAGCTATTTGCCAACAAGTAACATGCAAGATGAGAACGGCGTCGCCACAGAGGACGAATACTTGTTTGTCCCCTACTCGGCTTTCAAGGTTCTAAAGGTGTCATGGTCTCTGATACCATCTATAAACCCACATGAGGTTCACGTGCAAGCCGTCAAAGACAATGCGCGTACATCAGAGGACCTTCCACTATCTCCGTGGTGTTGAATGGCCTATCAATGGAGTGATCACCATTTCGCAATCGCTGTGGCAGAGCTGGGTCTGATGTTTATTTCGTGTTTTTTTACAGCTTTTGGCATTAAAGTTGACGCTCTAACGTTTGAAGTTACGACAGCACGATCCGCTTGCCATGCCAATGTTGACTGGTGGCAGAGTGCCCATCGAAGCACAACCGAATAGGTGTGACTGCATATTCGAAATGCCGTGACTGGTATTCGAATAGGTGTTGAAAGGCACGGGGAAAATTTTGTAATGCCTACTGAAGAGTTCTCCGACGGGGACGATACCGATCTAGGCAGTCGCCAATAGGAAATATGGGCAGTGCGAACCACTGATTTGTTTGATATGATAGTTTACATTACCCAACTGTTTGTAAGTTAAGTCCAGAACCCCCATGGGTTAACGTATGATGAGTTATGAACGTACTACTGAACCCCCTCCCCACTGGATACGGTGGGGACCAGGTGGTCGACCTTTAGGTATGGTTTCCGCAATAAAATATGCCTAATGCCCATCAATGCTTATAGGATGCCACCTGAATGCCACTTTCTCACCAAATAAATTCAGAAGCTGCAGCAGACCCTTTACCTTGGTTCGCAAGACTGCCCACCCCTCTAGTTAGCTCCTCCAGCGCGTGAATCCATGAAACATCTTCGATCTTGGCTGCGCAATTACCTTCACTTTGTCCTCCGCAACATGGGCAGTACACACCCCGTCCACCATGCCAGAAGGTGCCGTGGAACTCGATTTCTCTCGGCGGTGCTTCGAACTTTGTCGGTGAAGGCATTGAAGCCCAGGAAGGTGACAAATAAGCTCTCTTGGCAGCAGCACACACGTGTACACATGCCCGCAAGATCCCATCAGAGATCACTCGTCCGCGTAGCCCATCACATTCGCTGATCCTAGGGCCTGCATCTACCGGATGATCCCCTTCCTGAAGTGAGTGAAGATCGTGGTCATCGCTGATTCCTAAACGTCTCCCCATTCCACGGGAAGACGTGCATAGCCGCCCCAAGCATGTGCGCCATGATGGCGCAGTGCGGTCAGTGGTAAGCAGAGGACAGGTACAATTCTCACATATATAGGCCCTTGGCCTTTCTTCAACAGCAGCGCTTCTGTATGAATTTCTACCGATGCGTCCACCGCCTACAGGGTGGCATATGATGTATTTGCCCAAAAGATTCCCAGCAGAAGGAGCCACAACTTCGACTTGGTGCTAGGTCCAGGAGTTCACCAATGTCGGCGACCCTTCATGGCGCGAATGCCGTCTCGCGAGCAATGGCTCCCCCTGCCCGCCGCACGCACACACGAATCGGCATTCCTCCGCCTCCCCATTCACGACCCACGGGTAAGGGATCTGCTGCCGCCGACGTTGGCCCAACCCAGCTGCCGCTTCCCTAGCTTTGATTTCCGCATGCTGTTCACAGCCAACGCAGGTCTCTTCTGCATGTGGGTAATCGCAGCTGCCTCGTCACTGGTGGTCTGCTAGAGGAGGTTGTATCATCGTAGTTTGATGCTAGTATATATTAGGATTTGGCTATTATAAGACCAATAAACCCATGCACTTAACAAGTAATGAGGCAAATTTTTAATCAAGACATGGTGTTTTACCGAATAATGGGGATGTTATTTTACCGCACTATTATGTCGCATCACCGTTGCATTATTCCCCATGCTCAAGTTGTGTCAGGTTGGGGAAGCAAAGACGAGGTGTCGATAGGATTTGGCTGGCCTCATGGCGAGTGAGGACGGTGGCTCCGCGAGGAGGGGAGCACAGGGCGTGGCGGGCTTCATTAAGGCAGGCATGGGAGTCATGCAGAGGGGAATACATACGGGAGTGGGATTTAGGCCAAGAGGATGTGGGCGCACGGTACAGTGGTGGTCCGATGTGTTTCTAGTCGGTGGATGATCTGGCAGAGATGGTGCAGGATGCATGGGTTCGAGGAGACAAGATTTGTCAATAGGGTTATAGTAGTGGTCGAGATGTTGCCATCTTGTGGAATTGCATCGAAACTGGTGGATGGTGTAAGCTGGCAGTTTTATATGAGAGGCTGCGGGAAGTGGAGCACGAAAAGCCTGCCTGCGGCTTTTCGTCGACTGATAATCCGTCCGCACTTGCTGGACCCGCTCCGCTTCCATGCACGCGGCGCCCCCCTCGTTATCTTGCTACAGCAGGCGATCACAAAAGTCACGCATCCCTGTGAACGAGAAGCATAGCACTGGGAGGTAGAGCTGCCGCGAGTCACACCGGACCTGATATTTAGCCTATCATACGGTAGACCGTTGTAGTGCTCGCATAGTAGTACTATTACGCATAGAGTAGCTGCAATCTTACTCTCAGTCCTCTTAGTGACATCACCCGACATGTTGTGCATGACTAGCTTATACCATAGCACCGTACATACAACAGTATCTATTTCTCTTAGCCAGATTCGAGCTACCTACACCGTCAGTTTGATGTACACTTATATATATATATGTATGTGTGTGTGTGTGTGTGTGTGATTATATGATATATTCACCCTGTCTTGATATCTGTTAGCGTATGAGCGAGCCTCCTGGCATGCACCACGAGCACCTCCGCCATCACGCCGGACCTCTGAATTTGCATAGCGTTCAGCATCACCGGAGAATCCGCCGGCTCAAATGCCAACTCCTGACATCTGAGTTCGTTGTTATCGCCCCTGCATCGCCGCGAGATAGGCGAACGTATGGAGAGCCCACAAGGACGTGGGCATCCGCCAATAGGCTTCCGTCACGTCTTGCCTGTCCACTATCCAGAGGGTCCTTGCCGTCACCACCTTGTCATCCCTGCACAGGACAAACGATACTTGCGGCTCCGGGCATATGCTAACAGGAATCGTTGTTCGAGCCATGCACGAACTGCCATAATTCCTTTTGGTTTTAGCAATCGCCCTAGCTCTCACCGCCGCCTGCCACTCATGACATATATGGCATGTCATCCGGCACTTTATCTCGTGACAGTATGGCATTGTCACGACTCGACGGACATCATTGTGACTGCCATCAACGATCTCTAATCGCAATGGCGCGGCGATGCGATGGTCTATCATGACCGATGACCGATGATCGATGACCGATGACCGATGACCGATGACCGATGATTGATGATATTTCATAAGTTTGACAGCATGTCATATTGGTCATTTCAGACTCTAACAGTAAACAAAGTGAAACTCCCATATTTTAAGTTAATAAGATTTGCTGAGGGGACCTAAAATTCAACTAGGTTACCCCAATAATGGCACCCCTCCCTTCCTGTGAGTTTTAAGATGGTTACGGATAATTTCCCAGCATGGCGCTGGCGCTGGCGTCACTTCTCACTACTCTCAAAATCTGCCTCTTGGTTTTTGTATGGAGGTGTTAAAAACTTGGGGGCGGTCATATAGATTAGGACTATCTATGTGCGCACCCAAATGGAACTTTATAAAGCACCTTACTCGGCACACAAATAGGAACAAAATTTCACAGTTTTGACACATTAAAGCGTTACATGGGCGTTACCATGTCCATACATCTCATGATATTATAATATACCGGCCATATACACCATATATCACATCTAGGGGCACCCAAGTGCATATACAATCAAGTCATGCATCATTCATTAGGTCCACTCCGCTCTTATAGTCCACTCGGGGCCGCTTACTTCGGTCCTTCTGTTCCTTCCGTCCTCTCCATTTCCTCCTGCCACCGTGTGATAGTCTCTCATGTGCCCTTTGGTTCCTTGTAGCATTCATCCTTTGATCATAGGCCACCATGCATTCCGGAACTGGTAATCCATTCCTCTCCAACACTGCTTCCCGGTATTTTACCCCCACATTTTTAGCCGCGATACAGTTGAAGCCGGCTACATGGTACATGCACCCTTGACCATGTTGTTGGGTCTTACCACGCGGTAGGAATCCACGGATTAAACTCCCGTTCATGGACTCATTACCATTCGAATGGAAACCATGCAATTGCTTTTCAATCACCACGGGATCCATGTACTTCGTCAGTACACGCATGATCCCTTCATAATACCCATCAACCGCATACCGGCTCAAGTATGCGCCACCAGGCAAATTTGGCGTGTGATCCGCATCACCACCCGCCACCTTACACCAATGCCTTGTCTTCCCCTTTCCATCCTCATCCGGAATGATGTAATCAGAGCACTTCCCATGGCAACCAAAGAGGTGATCCACTATGCTAGCAATTGCCCCGATCATGAATTGAACCCGGTCTTCAATATGTTGAGCGACACCGTCACGCTCATTTCAGCAGTACCATATAGTTGTACACTATATATTTGGTGATACTCTCCGATAAGATGCGACCGGACCACTTATGTTGTTTCCTCAGGTCAATCGTGTCACCGGTCATCAACTTATTCAAGTGATTTGGGTCACTTAGCTTAATCACAGGCTTCAGAATGGCAGGAATATTCGGCCCATTTGCTGGATTTGACACTGTGACACCCGAAACTGTCACATGTCACTTCCTATAGTAGGCTGGGTGACCGTCACTAGTAGACGGGAAACACCCGTTAGGTACTTATGTTATCTCTCTCTTTATCAAGACACACTTTACCGTTCTGATATCGTAACCCTTAACTCAGGGTTTATCTCACTAGTTAGGTATATATTACCGCCGAACTATATATCTACCACCATTCATCCTTGCTCTCATCGTGGAATCCTCGTCAGCAATGAAGGATGAAATCCGAGCTCTCAAACTGAACTCTTCAAACCGATACAAACCAACCGCAAGAGTAGACATGAATGCTCCATGCGTCTCCATAACCTTAGAGCTTCCAGTCCACTCCTCATCTACTACTCCAGTGGTATGTCCATCCTCTGTTCCGTAAATTCCATATGCTCCCTTGAGGCAGCAATGCTCTGGCCTGGGCTTATTCGTCCGTAGCGCGTGCTCACATTTTGCACACATCTTGTCAAAGAATGCGCAATACAACACTTTCCGGTGTGGCATCCTATCAGTGTAAAGCATCCACAAAAGGAGGCATAGGTGCGTCCTGACCCACGTGTAGTCCATCCCATGTCCCCGGAACAACATAATAGAGCAACACCATCCGCACCCACCTCTCCAGCCTCCTTGGTGAGTTGAATTTCCTCCTCCAAGGCTAGAATACAAGACTCCCGGCAAATACTCTCCACAGTGTCACCAACCATTATTTGCCACTTCTTATGCGCGTGCGCACTCCAACGATAGTCCACACCTACTCCTGTTAAGAACCTTTCTGCTTTCATAGGTCCTATGCCAGCACTTTGTTCCGCTAAAGCTAGGGAGAAGTTGACAGCATATCCGGGAAAATAATCAGCACAGCCATCAGGTATGGGCATCCGCGGTGAGGTCTCAAATACGGTTTCGTAAGAGCACAAGGAGCAGTGCAGAAATATCTTTTGAGCTGCCCCACGTCGGTCTATGTGAGGTTCGCCTTCGTTCTCGCCGGGAATAAGAGTTCCTGTTACCCAAGCCGAGCACTTAGGGTCATAGTATTGAAGTATTTCTCACGATACATATTATGAAGAAAAAAAAACTTATACTTCTCACGATACATATGTTAAAAAAAAAGCCTATACTAATCACTACTAGGAACAGGTCAATAGGTAAGGAACTATCTAAAAATATACCGGAATATCCAAGTACACTAGATATCAGAAAGTCCCGTACTCGTGTGGATAAACTGTCTAAGATAAATAAACCCTAAGCTAGATATACCCGGAACGGTCTCGGACGGTCTCGGAGTCTAGCCTACCTGTGACACAGCGTGTGTCACAGTACGAACCTACAGATCAGTCAGTAGTCCAGTGTTGGTCCTAGGAATCTGTCATAGGGGCCTGCACCGGGACTCCCAGTCAGGGCTGCCTATACAGATTTCAGCACACCACCCCAGCACTGTGGGTGGTGACTGGCTAGGAGAGTCAGAAAATGTAAGGCTGTTAAGTGTTAGGGCAGGAGCCAGGGTGACAAGGCCTAACTGCTAATCTAACTGTGCAATTCTGATACACAAATTAGAACCCTCTAGGTAGCACGTGAACAAAAGCATACGGGCAATTAAGGCACCGCTAAACAAGTGAAAGGAACCGTGCTAGCAAGTCAGTTCGAAGATTGTAAAGTAGTCAAAGCAAAACATAAACCAGATTGAAGAAGTCTTTGAGGTCACAGGAGTTCTGCACACCACCATGTCGGTGTGCCTCCAGAGTGAGCAAGAGGTCAATCGACAGTACCAAAGTAGTCAGCGGTGGCCTCACGGAAGTCCATCCCATAATAGGAAGTAAAGAAACCAGCTCCATAATAGTGCCCCGCATCAAGAGGACCGCTCTCATGTAAGGCCATGCCGTAGTAGAATGCCATGTCAATACCCAAATCCGCTTGAGCCAAATCCTGAAATGCTAAAAAGCTCAAAGTGTCAGGAGGCTCGGGCGGCTGAAGCTGTGGCACATCGTCAGGCAATAAGAGACCCTGAGCCGTCATCACCGGATCAAGAAAATCATTCGTAGAGAAAAATGACGGAGCCTCCCAATCGAGATCACCACCAGGCGAAGGCATCTCCGTAGCCGACCGAGCGTCGGGCACGGCTGCGACTCCCATGATCGAGATGCAAAGAACGAGGGAAAGGAGGAAAGGAATGCCCCATGGACCAACCGTGGCAGGGAAGCCCCATGGCGGCTTCCCACAACCGTAGGTCCTCTGCTCGCCCACGGGTGGCCCGGAAACATGATTGGCCGACGGAGGCGAGCCCCGCGGCTTCAGCCGGAAGCTGCCGTCGGCAAAGTCCTCGTAGTCGTCGGTGTCGTAGCCTGTCAGGTCAGACGGGTGGACAGCGGCGTGATTCACCGTCTGCACGAAGCCTCCGAACTCACCGTGCGTCGCCTCCGTGGTGGTCACCCGCGCCGATCGAACTGGCGCGGGCTGTACATCCTCTACCTGCGAAACAGGCATAGCAGGGGCCGGCACGGCGGATGCCGATGCCGCCGCACCACCTGCCGGAACCTGCCCCTCCGGTGTGATCCCCGCCGCAGCGGCAGGGCCACACACCAGAGCCGATGCATGCTCCTCAACCGCACTCCCAGGAACAAAGGATGCGTGAGTGTAATGTACCTGCTCTTGGGCGGCCTGAACCTCAGAGGTGAGGGCATCAAGCCGCCGCAAGATGTCCTCGTCGTCGGTCCCGCCAGAAGGCGGAGGCGGTACGCTGAATCCGTAGGCCGACACGTCGATGCCGCCAATCCCGCCCGCGGAAAGCACAGCGGGGGGACCATAAGCCGAAGCCGCACGGGCGAAGGCCTCCGGTCCATCATCCGCAGCCTCCTGGAAAACCTGCACAAGTGCCAGGGTGTGAAGACCCTCCGCATCCTCCTCCTCAATAGGAATGCAGAAGGCCGCTGCCGTGGCCGACGAATGCTGGCGCCCACCAAGAGGGCAGTCGCGGTACGCGTGATAGGCGTCCCCTTTGCCCGCCTTGCGGCAACGGTGGCAAAGGGGCTTGGCCTTCATGCTGTCCCTGTCGAACCCCACAGACGGTGCCGGGTGCACACCCACTCGATGGCCTCGCGGATGCTGCTTACCGCGCGGCTGCGGCTGCTGCTGTCGCTGAGCCGCGCCCGCACGATTGCCCTGCACAAGCGCCTTCAAGGCGGCGATTTCGTCGAGAAGGACCGCGTACTCAGAAGACGTGATAAGGGCGGAGGGCTTACCGCCCGCCCCCAGTGTCTGCTTCTCACGCACTGCCGCCCCATCATCCGACTGCGCCCAGGCCTGAAAGATGGCCACGACGAGCGCCTGGAGCGAGCGGAGAGTGACCCCGCTAAGGTCACCCGCAAGCGGGTACCGCACCTTCACCGCCGCGTAGAACACGGGGTCGAGGCGGTTGTAGAGGGACAACTTACGGGTCTCGTCGGTGGGCTGCCAGTCAGGAGCGCGGTTATCCCGCACCAGACGTTGCTCACGAGCCAAGATCGGCTGCGGGTCAACGCCTGCGGGATAACGAAGCGCCGCATGCTCCTGCTGGTGGCTCTCGCGAAGGACTGTCGGCACGCTCCCCTTGATGATGTCGATGAGAGCACGACGTCCATCTCGGTCAGCCGAAGAGTCCGTACCCCGAAGCCAGGTGTCGGCCACAGAGTTGCGCTCCACGACGAGGGCCAAGACGTCATAGAGCAGTCCATTAACCTTCTCGATAACCAAAGAGGTGGGGTCGTCGAGGTCAAAGGGGGCCAAGTCCAGCCCAGCGGACTCAAACTCGGTCCGAAGCTGCACCACCAACTCGGAGAGGCGGTCGGTGTCGTCGGTACCACGATAATGATGTTTCTTGGAACCAAGGATATCCTCGCGGATACCCTTGGCCCAAGCCCGATGTAATCTCCCCTTGTAGACCACGTCGACCGCAGCGTGTTGGTCAACGAGATGCTTCCGCAACGCGACAGCGGCGTCGGAGTTGCTGGAAGGATTAGGGGGCACCACAGGCGGGGTGCTAGCGGTTGGGGTGTCCCGAACCGCATCTATAAGCCGTATAGAGGCGTCCAAGTCGGAGTCCTTCAATAGGCGTTTACGAGCTCGTGTAGATGTCGCCATTCTTCTGAAAGCCAGAGAAAAGATGATGCGCGGTAGCACGTTTGGGTGTTGTGGCGGAAATGGAGGGATGACGTAACGGCAGAACGTGCGGAGCGGCGAAAAGAGCGTGGGGCACTTGCAAATGTCGATGTGGTCGAAGGCGTCCGGAGCACCAGCCCAAAATACGTAAACCAGCGGGATCAGGGCAGGTAAAACAACGTAAATGAACATTGCCACAACCGAGCAATAGCAACGCGCGGTGCCCATGACTCGCAGCCGCAAAATACGTCTACCGTAAAATCATGTCCAAATCCTAGTCGCACCCAAACGCGCAAGTGCGCACCACCTCTTCAAGCGGCTGCTTAGCCAATCATGGCCAAGATAGCAAGTGGAATGAAAACGTGGATGGGGCCACGACCTACCGGAATATCCAAGTACACTAGATATCAGAAAGTCCCGTACTCGTGTGGATAAACTGTCTAAGATAAATAAACCCTAAGCTAGATATACCCGGAACGGTCTCGGACGGTCTCGGTGTCTAGCCTACCTGTGACACAGCGTGTGTCACAGTACGAACCTACAGATCAGTCAGTAGTCCAGTGTTGGTCCTAGGAATCTGTCATAGGGGCCTGCACCGGGACTCCCAGTCAGGGCTGCCTATACAGATTTCAGCAAAATATACTGTATGGAAACGTGCCGTACCTTTGCCACACTGCTTACAGAAAGCCTCATTTTGCAGGAAGTGAAAAAGTTGTTCGAGGATGGTCGACTACTGCCCGCTGGCCGGCTACTTTGTTGATAAGCAAGTCTATGGTTGTGCGGGCAAAAGTTGCTACTTTAGAAATAACTTTCGTGATCTGCAAACACAAGGTGGTATATATTTTTACTTGAGCATGATAATTCAGAAAAAGGCAAGTATTTGTTGGAACAATAGGTCAGTGAGATCGATACAAGTACGCAACCGGAACGGCAGATTGCTGATCGGGCGGACTGACTGCAGACACAAGGCGATATATATATATATATTTGTTTTCCTGATCTTGGACCAAAAGAACAAAAGACAAAGATTCAATTCAAAAACACAAGGCAAGCATTTCGTTGTTGGAACCACGCAGCGAAAGACAAAGTCGGAACATCCACAGGCAGGCGTGTGCGACGCTTTGCGTGCATACATACGAAATAACCACACATAACAAATGAAAGATGCAACTCTACATACAATCATAAACGATAGAAGGTTCATCGATGTAGGAAGAGAGGATGCACAATAAGTGCCTGTAGGCAAACTTACAAGTGAAGGCTCCTTGCCAGTTCCGCTTCCGGTTCCGGCTGCCGAGGATTCTGTCTCGACGGTATCAGGTGAAGAGGTGCGCATTGATAAGGTTCTTGGGACAAGTGGAGACAACATTTCTGCGGCAGATCCCGGTCGGGGGCAACTCATTTGTAATATTATTCAATGGAGTTAGGAAGCTCGCCCGAGCAGGAGTAGCATCCTTCAGCCTGGCTAACTGCAGAGCGTTCGCGCTCGCCGTTTTTATTTTTGCTGTGGCCTAGCATCTCGCATTCGCATCCAAGCGTGCTTGATAAATATGAAACAATGAGGAAGAGCGCAAGGGCGAAGCGCATGCCCAAACTATTGGGCATGGAACCCAACAGACTGCAGATAGCGTTCTCCACGTATGAAGGGTGCGCAACGCGAGTATCCCGTTTCCATGCATCTCAATCAAATCAGAAGTGCGTTTAGAACGCAACGTCGAGGATCAACGTTGATGAAGGATGGATGAACGAAGGTTTGAGGTCTTAGGGAAGAAGCAACTGACAGAGGGTTATGCGAATGCGTGGCATACCGCTTTGCGCCACTTTACAGCTAGTAAGCGATAAACACACTTCCTTCTTTCGTTGTCCGATGACAAATTCCGTCCACGAACGTGCGCGATGAACTTTTTGATGTCCAAGGGGGTTAGTTCCTCACGAAATCTACAAGCGCGAGCGTAGTGAAGTAAACACGCTACAGTAGACACTCAGTATTAAGGAATTCACCGTTAAGGAATCAGCCAGCGTTTTGGGGGGGGTGGGGTCACGATTTTAGTGATTTGGCTGGCTGGACCCAAAAAAATAAGGAAGAGGTCCAAAATAAGGAAGGCGCTCGCTGGCTGGCATGCTTTCGGCAATCTTAACATAAGGAATTGACGCTGGCATAACTTGACGCGGTGCACATGGCTTTAGGCTAATTATTGCACATGGCATTACTGTAGGCAATTATTGGTGTTATGGTGTGTACACCATAATATCTGTCTGTCTGTCTTCATGTCTGTGTGCAGCTCTCTAAGCTGTTGCCTACTCGCTGGGTCCATTTTATCACTTCGAAAAATCAGCACACAGTTTTCTCGAAAATTTCAGTTTGTAAGGCTGACGTGAGGAAAATAACGAATGGTGCTGGCTGGCTCATGAATCGCGTTCCTTCTAATGAACAATTCATTAGCACCGCGGGGGGTCACGATTTTAGTGATTTGGCTGGCTGGAGCCAGATCTCTGTTTCATTAAATATGAGTGTTTACTGTATAGGATCAGACGTGTCTTCAGGGGCAGGGTATCTTTGATCGGCTTGGACCTTCTGTGGGTGTTCGGCGGAGCTATTGTCTTCGGATATATCTTCAATTTTACGCTTACATAGAACAGACACTCTTTGCGCAAGACAACAGCTCGCTGTTCCGGCTTGCAAGCAGGTTGCAGTTCCCACTTTGTGAGGCTTCGTTTGAAAGCCACACCGAGCCCGCCACACCCTCAGGCGGGCGATCGAAAATTAATCGAAGCTCGTTGCGATTGGAGTTTCAAGCTATCAAGCAAGATATCGTTGGACAGCTGAGGTCAAGACCAGTGTTCTCAGTAGCTACTGTCATGACAGTAGGTTCGACCGCAGTAGGTATGACAGTAGTCCAGAGCTACTGTGACAGTAGACCTGGTCGAAAAAACCAGTAGTTATGGGGTCAGTAACTTGCACGAGAATGACAGTAGCTACTGTAGATGACAGTAGCTACTGTCGTTTCAACACGAGGTAGTTGTCAGGCACTGCGGGCGTGGTTTTTTCTTTTTCTTTTTCTGCCTGTCTTGACAATGCGCACGTTGGCGAACTTGTTCGCCGACGTGTCATTGTCAAGACAGGCAGTGCCTGGCAACTAACTTGTCTTGCGTTGATCCCCTACTAACCCAAAGATCGAAGGTGACCAAGGTTGACAATGTTGAGCAGCGCTTGACAATGTTTGTGAGAGACGTTGCCCTTTATCGTCGTCCATTTAGTCAAATTAATTTTGAACTCTACCGTCGATCCCCAGCCTGTTTTCCGCTTCTCGACTGCACTCGATCTGCGGAAGGTATAAATCGTTTGTGCAAGATGTACCTACAATATATTCAAGTATTTCACGTTTCCCCATCCAAGGTACAAATTATACAGTTTTCCCACCACTTAATTTTTACTCAGATTATTTCACTATACAGTCCTCCCACCACTGTATTTATACTCGATACTGAATTTCACTATACAGTAGCATACTGAATTTCACTATACTATGAATTACAGGAATTTCAGAACTTGTATGCTACTGAATTTCACTATACAGTCTTCCCACCATTGAATTTATACCAAGATTATTTCACTTTTTCCCACCACCGATTTCATATGTAAGTTTCCAGTTTCGAATTTTAAGTTTTGATGGCCGATCGAACGTGATGACCGATTTTGAAAGAGCTGGCAGAGTATTTCGCGTCGCGCCATTGGTGTGTATAATTCTGTTGCAGCCCACATCCGCATCGGCGTCTTTGATGACAGTGTCACCAACTTTCATTTATATGTGAGCTTTGCGGCATTGCGGACTTCGCAATCTAAATATAGCATAGTGTGACAGGCTGACGACGTTTAGCGCCCGCAGAAGGATATGTAGGTATGTATGTATGTATAATTTCTGTTGCAGCCCATACAGGCGTTTTTTATGATGGTGTCACCAACTTTCATTCTGGGAGCTTTGCGGGCTTCGCAATGTAAATGGAATGCTATAAAAAGAATAGTGTGACTGACGCCGATCCCGCTTCCCACAGATTGTATAATTCCTGTTGCAGCTCAAACAGGCGTCTTTGATGACAGTGTCACTAACATTCATTCTGGGAGCTTTGCGGGCTTCACAATAATAGAATAGTGTGACAGACGCCGTCTTGCGGCACGCCGAAGATTCCATAAAATTATATAGGAGTACGATTCCTTGTTGCAGCGAAGATGTGAATTGCCTTTTTGTTTTATTACGCTAATGTTACATAATATCACGTCATCATATTTTATTACGTAAAATCACGTCATCATCGAAATTCGATGCGCGCGCATATTCGACCATCCATTATTCAATGATCCCCACCTGTGTTATAAAGGTTTTGCTATTTGTCGATTTTCATCATCAGACGCCCGCGTGGGCGAGTGGAATGAGCGGGGGGTGGTGGGGTGTGGTTGGTGTAGTGTGCGGCAGGTACCTGGATCGAGGCCACAAGTGGAGCGCGATGGAGCAATTGTGGCGAAGCGGTACAGGCGCCTCGGTGGCGCCCTCGGAGAGCCGGGGGAGGTCGCCGGGGCGCAGGCGAGGCAGGGGAGCTAATCTGGGACACGTCATTAGCACTTATGCTCCCCAAGATATTTTTCATATAATTATTACTGAATATTATTCATATAAATATTTTAAAATATTTCTGAATATTTCTGAATATTTTTATATTTTTATATTTTACTTTTTCATGTATAAATTTAAATAAGCGGCGTCTTCACTGTTCTTCTTGTCTTGCGTTGCTAAAAATGGAGTACTCTGGTTGGTCCACCTCGGATGACACGTCTGCGGACAAGGGTTCTTGTCAAGTCGCCGCTTATTTAAATGTATATACGAAAAAGTAAAATATAAAAATATTCAGAAATATTCAGAAATATTCAGAAATATTTTAAAATATTTATATGAAAAATATTCAAAATATTTATATGAAAAATATCCTGAGGAGCATAAATGCTAATGACGTGTCCCAGATCAGCTCCTGCCTGCCTGCGCCCCGGCGACCCCCCCGGCTCTCCGGGGGGGCCACCGAGGCGCCTGTACCGCTGCGCCAACTCTGCCTCCATCGCGCATTGTCAAGACAGGCAGTGCCGACAACTACCTCATGTCGAAAATGTCATCTCACCGCATTATTGCATCTCACTGCATTATTACATTTCACCGCATTATTACATCTCACCGCGCACCGCACGCGCACCGCCCCCACACCGCCCGCGCACCGCCCGCGCACCTCGATGTACTGTCGAACTACTGTCATAACCCCTATAGCTACTGTTGAACTGTCGCAACTACTGCTACTGTCGCAACACCTGCTACAGTACTGTCGCACCTACTGTCAATTTCATGCAAGTTACTGACCCCACTAACTACTGTCGACATACTGTCGAGCCCATAAATAGTACCTACTATTGTCGACTATACTGTGCCCCATAAGTGACCTACTGACAACACTGGTCAAGACCTGTCCGCCCATATACAAAATATAGAGTTTGGATCATTATTCTGCACGCTACGATCGATCATGTGTTGGACACCCTAATCTGACGGTGTGTAACCCTAGAGCGTTCCCGAACGACAAACTGGGTGAAGCGTGTCACCCTTAATACAGTCTCAGTCGAGTGAGTTTATGTCTCCTGTATGCGAAGAGCCGGTTGTAGCGATCGTCGTCTTGGCAAACTCTCGTGCATCAACTCTCTGAACTCAGAACTGCACTACATCACCCGTCAAGAGTTGTGAATTTTGCATATTCTAAAGAACATGGAACGAAATTTACGGAATCGCCCGGTGAGTAGAGTGCTTCCCACACCACGTGCGGCGTTGTGTAGCCCTGGATGGGGTGTGCAAGGAGCGAGGTTCACGCTGGTCGCTAACGTTCTATTGCTTCTTTTCAGACCGGAACTGATGGATCCGACTATCTTCATCGACAGACTATCGATCCAAGTACGCCCGAGATAATCATGCTTCACACCAGGCTCGCAGATGCGCTGTGTGTTCCACATTTGGGCGCTACGCACCTCTCGGAGTGCGAACACACTTCATTGTATACCCTTAGGGGAGGACCCTTTGCTGAAAGGTTTCGTTTTGAGAATATCTTCTCTCCGATCCTTCAGGATACCAGAAGATGGCAGCTTTGAAACGCTATTTGTCTCTGACAATATATGCGCTGATCGTAAGTCAACACCCTGAACGACCCCTTGCTGTGTAATGAAACCGTCGGTGTAAGAAAGCAACATGACGTCAACAAGTGGAAAGCTGTCGCTCCTTCAACATCTGTTTCAGGACCTGTCATTACAGAGCAACGTGACATCGTGTCAGTAAACTCATTTGCTAAACACTTGACTTCTTTGCAGGTCTACGTCCTTGTGCTGTGCTGCTGGCAGTCGATTCCTTTCGCAGGGGGCCAGATGCCGACGAAGGGTCTCTCTTCAGGCTCTTTCATAATGGTAGCTGTGCCAACCATAACTTACACCGGTCGCGTCGTCAAGTCAACGAAGAAGTCAATCTTACAGACCGTGATCTACATGTGCTACGTGCTCGCTGCCATGGTGGAACCCTAACAAAGCGCCACTTTCTGCGACGAAGAGCGTTCCTGCGCCACTGTCTACAACTCCCCCGTTTTCGCTTGTCATAGGTGTTCTCTGCGACAAATTGAGGCGGGAGTTTGTGCTATGCTCGAATATGCTTAGGGGGCGTTCGTGGGCCTTTCGTTGACGTTCTCAAAGGGTTCGACGCTCCACAGGGGTTGTTCGTGGGCTTGAACGACGCGTACAGCTTCTTTTACGATCAGGCATAAACAGTTTGCCTCCCTCTGTATTGCGTCTTGACTGGCCTGTTGCTATTTGGTTATCAAGACACTTCCTCGACGCTGCCGCGAAGTGGCCGTGTATCCTAACGCGCCCCTCCTCCGTCACACCGAACTTTGCCCTCGTTCTTCGTGAGTGAATTGGCTACAGCATTACAACTTTGGTTCTTTCGGGCCTAAGCAGCTGGTGTCGTGCTGCTGGGGCACGTGCCTGACACGCCTGATATGAGACCCGATGCGGTCAGGAATCGCCCTTTGTTCGCTGAAGGTTGATGGGGGCTGACGCTTCGCAGTCGCCTGCCGAGATCGCGACTGAAGTGATCACTGAGTTAACAGGTGATCGCGTGCCTCACTGCAGCTGTCACCGTTGTGGATCGGGAGAAGCTGCGTCAGCACCCCTATTCTAACTAGCCCTATTCTGGCGATTGCCGGAAAGGGGTTGCCTACAAAGTGACCCCTATGTCGGGCAAAGTGCCTCAGAAGACTCGAAGCCATGCACTTTGCATCTCACGTTGAAGTATCAAGTGAGAGTTGTTCCACGGTCGATATTTCAGGCAGCCTTCCATCGAGTACTTGATGAAGGGAGGACTAATGCACTTCCAAATGGCGACGAGAAGCCTGGAGCAATGTCCTTCTCGTGACTAGACCTCCTGAATTGGGATAATGGGTGCTGGGGCGCCCCTTGCTCAGGAATGGATACATACCCTCTGATGACTTGGATGCAGGTAGTGCATATAGTGGTCGTCGCCCTAGGTATTTCTCTCACCCCCTTGCCCTTTTGTTTATCCATCCAAGTATGAGTACCCGTTCAAGCTTCTTATGGTTCGCCTTTTACGTCTGTTATTATCAGCTGATCATGGCTTACTCCTTGTTTGTTTATAACACTTTATGCGCAACGAGTGTGTGAATACAGGTATCTTGCTGCCTGCTGTATTGGTCAAGCTGACCACAAGCTTGCAGGAACAGCTTCTCGCTGGCAAGAAGAAATAGATGCTTCGAGTAGTAGTCCCTGAGTCTGTCTGGATGCAAAAGGGACTTTTAGGACTGTCCGGTAAGTAAAGAGAGTGTTCAACATTGTGTATGGAGTTAATGGATCTAACAAACGAAACTGCATTCCCACCATGAAGTGAAGATATCCATGAATCAGGTCCCATTTTTCTTGCTGATGCATATTGATTTTTTATGGCTTTAACAAACTGGCAAACAAATTAGCAACCCTGTCAAAATATTGCGAGCAAGTAATGTAAGCAATGAGAAGAACACACTTTGCTATATCATGTGACCGCAAATGATATGTATATGGTAGGCATATTGGTAAACCAAGCGTACATGAATTTTACATGATGACGAATGCTAGTGTGCGAGACTGCCAGCAAGGCATCATACCGAATACCTAGCCCCCCAGAGGTAGAATGAAAGTCCTGGGAGGGGGGGCAGCAGCAGCGGTTCAAGAAATACCCCATGACTTGCATTTTGCCTCTGGGGGGCTGCCCGGGGAGTTGCTTTTGCCCCTACAGGGGGTCAGCACCTCCCCCACCTAGAACTTGCGTTTGCACACACTGTGGGGGTACCTCCTTCTGCCTCAAGGGGGTTGTGCCCTCCCCAGGACTTGCATTCTGCCTCTGGGGGGTACGGACCCCCCCGCCGAAAGTCATAGAACCGCTGCTGCCTGCCCCCCACCCTCTGCCATAAATCCTCGGAAGATCTCAAGCGTAAGAGTGTTGCGTTCATATATTCGATCGACGGGAGCTTTTAGTCCGGAGGAGCGAAAAACCCGCAGACGGAGGGACAGCTCGTTTTTTATGAAGAACCGAGGTGACGATAATGTCGTATTGAGAAGGTGGTGGAGAAGTTGTTGGACTCGAAAATTTGTTGCTTTTATGTTGAACTTAAATAAGAAAGCTATGTTCACATATTCGATCGTCGAATCGTTTTTTTAAGGAAAAAAGAAATTTTAATGAAAACCGGACTTCTCAAACGCGCGATGATGACGTTTGCATAATTCGACAAATTGGAAATTGACTGCGGTCGGAATTGGAACTTTGTGGCATCATAAGAAATGGTGACTCCCGTCAATTCGATGGACGGGACGTTTTGCAAGGCTGCGTTGAGAACTGGACCGTGGGAGTGACTTATAGCGTGACGCACTGCGGTCAATGCTGGCGGCGGCTTTCTCCCGAGCGATGAGCGACTTCGCCGACTGCCCAGGCCACACTCACTCCAAAGACGAGTCTAGGAAACCCAGGACTAACGAGCTAAGACCGCGCCATTCTGATCGAACGAAGTACTTCTTAAGAGCACGATTTTCGAAAGGATCCTCCTCCCACGAGCCGCCAAGCTCGCTTGTGGATGTACGGAAATTGCGATGAAACCGACACTCGATCCAAAATTGCTCGCCGGATGGTGGGGGAAGGGGTGAACTCTGAATTAACATTTTGTGTTACAATCCAACAGCACACCGAGCTGATGTAATTCGATCGACGGGAGCTCGAATCCGGAGGAAATGTAAATTGCAGGGACGGCTCATTTTTTAAGAGAACCGGTGTAACAATACTATCGTCTTGCGGAGGTGGCGGAGAGGTAGTCGGGATCATCGGAAATGTTGTGTTCATGAATGCGATCGACGAGAAACAAATTTGAGTCTCTAAGGAAAGGAAACCCCACCACAATTTGGTCGACGAGCCACTTTTCTATGAATAAGCAATCAGGTGTCGATGTCGCCGACGAACCGCTCCAAATTGCGGTAGTGCAGGTGTTGTCCAGGAGCTGTGTGTCGGGAAAGCAGCTGGACTCCAACTCGCTGTTTTTATGTTGCACTTAAGGGTGTTGTATCCATAAACTCGATTGACAACCGCAAGCCGCAAGCCGAACCATACGTATACCTGAATGTCAAATTTCACACGGAAGGGACTTTCTTATTTTAAGGTCCAAAAGTCAGCTAACCGACCCTTCAAAATATGCATTTGCGCTCGACGCGTGGTAGTAAGAGGGTAGTTGCCGATGCGTGATCGTCGGTAAGAGTACCGAACTCCTATACAGTATGCGATCGACGAGCGTATTTTAGCTAAGTGGGTGGAGGCTGAGAAAACCCCGGTTGGATCGACAAGTCGTTGTTATTTACTGGAAAGTGAGTTCACGGTCACCTGAGTCTCCTAACTTTCAGAGTATATCCGGCAGATGGGGGGCTACTTACGATTAAAATTTTCAAGCCCTGAAAATTTAGACCCTGAACTTTTTTTTCAGGGCCTGAACTTTTTTTTTGGGCCTGATTTTCATTTTCAGGCCCTGAACTTCACTTTCAGGGGCCTGAAAATCACTTTCAGGGTCTGATCTTGTTTTATACTAGGCTAGTTATACACCCCAGAAAAAACCTCCTGGTTAATATAAGTTTTCCACAAAAGTTTAGGGCCTGAACTTTTGGAATTCACTCTCTTAAGAACAACCCCGAATTTTTTTTTCAGGGCCTGAACTTTTTATTCACTTTTCGTGTTATATCAAGTTTAGAAATATATTCTCATGTCGCCATCTAACACCCTGAAAAAAAAAGTTCAGGGCCTGAACTTTTACAGTGGTTTAAGCCCTGAAAATTCATATTAGGCCTACAAATGCCTTTTCGGGCCCTGAAAATGCTTTTCAGGGCCTGAAAACGTCTTTCCAGGCCCCGAAAATGTTTTTCAGGCCCTGAAAACGACTTTTCAGGCCCCGAAAATGTTTTTCAGGCCCTGAAAACGACTTTTCAGGCCCCGAAAATGTTTTTCAGGCCCTGAAAACGACTTTTCAGGCCCCGAAAATGTTTTTCAGGCCCTGAAACCGACTTTTCAGGCCCCGAAAATGTTTTTTCAGGGCCTGAAAACGACTTTTCAGGCCCCGAAAATGTTTTTTCAGGCCCTGAAAACGACTTTTCAGGCCCTGAAAATGATTTTTCAGGGCCTGAAAATGCTTTTCAGGGCCTGAACATGACTTTTCAGGGCCTGAAAATGCATTCCAGGGCACTTCATTGCAAGTTATGCATGCCCCCGCTGTCGCAAACGCGTGTATATGATGGTACGAATATCCTCGGAATCGAGCAACCTTAACACTCGCTGATGATCATAAGTTCGTCATTAACATTCACTGGTGCCGGTAACTGTTCAAGCAATTCTCAACACAGCACAAGATCGTAAAGCTACAAAATTTTTGAAATTCTGATATTCTGAGATCGAACGCTAAGCTCTTTCATGCAAGCCCAGATTTCCAACATGAAAAAGTATGAAAACAGCAGTAAAATATATTCATCAAAATTGGTATAATAACCACAAAATATGAATTATTGTGTACAAAAGCTGTGAGCAGAACTGTCTTAGCACTCTAGCACTGGCACGCGAACAGCCACCTAGTACTTGCGAAGGCAAAACAATAATGAGTCCACTAGTCTGGCCTTCGGTCAGAGCTTACTTATATCTCAATGCTCTGTCACATTTCCCAAAAACTGTAACGGGTTCTAGCCCTCAAATCTTCATCTGGCCAATGGAAAGTCATTATTCCATGCCAGCTCTAACAATGTTACCGTTTACCACATTCTGACTGACACGTCAGTGGCAAAGGAGTCACTGCCATCTTCATCGTATCATTCCCTGGTCACTTGATACTGACCATATCTTCTCTGGCAGGTCTGCATCTCTCAGGTGGTCATCTTAGCAAAACCTGTCACACTGTCATCTCTGTCACGCGTGTCATCAGCTGGACAAACCCGGCGCGGTACCATGAGAAGCCGGCGTTTGTTACAGCTGTCGCAAACGCGTGTATATGATGGTACGAATATCCTCGGAATCGAGCAACCTTAACACTCGCGGATGATCATAAGTTCGTCATTAACATTCACTGGTGCCGGTAACTGTTCAAGCAATTCTCAACACAGCACAAGATCGTAAAGCTACAAAATTTTTGAAATTCTGATATCCTGAGATCGAACGCTAAGCTCTTTCATGCAAGCCCAGATTTCCAACATCCCCCATCTGTAGCTGCTGCGTGCAGTAGCACAGACTCAAATATGGGCTTGTTCAGCATACTGGGTCGTATCACCATCTGCCATGAACTTGCCCAAACTGAAAGTGAACATACCAATGCCTTCACCTTCTCCACCCTGTAACATCCTGGCTCTGACCAGCGGATTCTTGAATACCAAGACCCACATACACCTGCGGCCATTAGGTCCATGTTCCAGATGTCCAATCACATGCAAGCGTCCCGTCTGACTCAATCGTCTGAAGTACGCAGCCCTGCTCTCGGTCATGTCTGTCAAGTAATAAGATGGAACGTGGACACATGCCACCACACGACTGGCCATCACTGCCAATGGAAACGCGATATCCAGCGCTGCAAACCAAGGTGAAGTCACCACTGCGTCACAGACACCATATTTCTCCTTCCATATGCGATAATTACCTGGCTGAAGTGCGTCACGCGCCTCAGACCAACCCAACTGAGAGTTCCAGTCATTATTCATAAATCTCAACTGCGGCCATTGCTCCACCATCACCTCACTGATGACCCCAGTACCTGCCCATGGGTCCCAGACGCCATCGATGGACTTCCAGTCCACCTCTGTCGCCAAACGCCTCACCTCGGAGGGCACTGTGATGACCAGCTCAAGCCCCCACTGCAGTGCGCTAGCTTCTCGCACCTGGGCTTTGGTCATGTGTCTCACTTCTCCTCGTTTTTCAACTTCTTCTTCAGCCAAAGCAGGCACAAGAGGTGCATCCCTCAGCTGCCTTGCCATTGCCTTCTGTTCGCGATATTTCTTGCTCAGCACCGTGCGATGCCCCTCATTCCAATGCCCTGGCATGAAGATCTGCACGGCCTTCGAGAGCTTATCCTGCCTGCCCCAATCAATCTGATCTGGCACGCCAAAGAACACGTCCTTCTCTTCCAATAGCATCTCCCTTGATGAGATGGCATGCCATGGCTGAAATTTGTCTCCCTTCACCACACGACGGGGACCCACGTCTGCTGGCAGCAGGCGCATTTCTGAGGACAGCTTCTCGTTCAATTGCTGCTCCTTCATGCCCAGTCTGTCCTCCAGGACACCAGAGCTCTCGTCTTCCTGGGTCTGCACCTCAGCGTTGGCAGCTTGCATCCCCGTGCCTGAGCACCTGGGACATAGCCACTCGCCCTCTGGTACTCCATCCAGTGCTGGGTTAAGACACCATAAGTGGTAACCCCTGTTGCATGCGTCGCACAACAACATCTCTGCCTCCCCATCAGTCTTCCTGCACACTTCACATGCTAGGTGCTTGCTGGGAACGGCTGCACTGCAGTCATACTGGTCCTTCACCTGTAGGTGACATGGCGCGATGCTCTGCACAGTGCTCTTCTCTCTTAACTTGGTGGCGTCCTCAAGCACCACCACACCATCTCGCTGTATCTTGACCAGCTTCAGAATGGCGGACTTGGTCGCGACTTCCATGCCGCTGCGAGGCTTCTGTCTAATGTAGACAAAGTCACCCACCTTAACACTGGTGTGGTTTAGGCTCAATGCCACCACCCCTTCTTCCTTCGTAATGTAGAGTGTCACGATGTTGTGCAACCTCCAGGCTGCAACCAGCGTGCACCATCAGTCGCTTCACCACCTCTGCTCTCAGGAGGCGGTCCTTGACCCGAGCGTCCTTGTCATCCTTGACCTCTGGACTGAAGTCTATACTGGGCGCTTGCTTCAAATCTGGCGGCACCACTGCCTCTTGGGCGAATAGCAAAGTGAACGGTGCTACTCCTGTGGACTCTTGACGTGCCGCATTATAGCTCAGCACGAGTGGCCAGAGCTGCTCGTCCCACTCATAGTCGAGGCCCTTCTCCAAGGCGATCTTCTTGAAGCAAACCTTCATCGTGCGCACCACTCGCTCAGTGAGACCATTGCCTTCCGGTGAGTCTGGCGATGTGACTCGTCTATCTATCAGACAGTCTCTGCATAACTGCTTAAACTCGCCCTCGAACTCTTTGCCTCCATCTACCAAGCATTCTACTGGCGCCCCGAACACAGCCAGAACATGACTGCGAAATGCCGCTGCGATGGTCCTTGCCTCCTTGTCAGGAATGGGCACGCAGACTATGAATCTGGTGTAGTGCTCGGTCATGATGAGCACCCTGTTGTTGCCCGCCTTGGTCTGCCTCCTTGAAGGCCATGATAGGTCCAGCGACCACCGATACATGAATGACACGATCTCAAGGGGTGACAAACACGCCTCCTCTCTTGCATAGTGAGTTTTCACACGCTGACAGGTTTCACACTGAGTAACCACGGCCTCAACGTCCTTCTTCAGGTCGGCCCACCAATGGCGCTGCCACAGAAGATGCTGCGTGCGTCTTATGCCCCAATGGCCAGTCCTAGAATGGTATTCTTTAACCAGCGCAAGACGGTCAGCAGGCTTGGGTATTCTCACTTCCTTGCCTGACAGCGTGATCATGTAGATCTCGTCCGTCGCCTCATCCCATCGATGTCGTGCTGCGCGTCTCCTCACACGACGAACTTCGTCTTCTGGCAACTTCACGCTGCCATTGGACCTCAACCATCTGAGGCACCATGCGTCATCATGCACATCTCGATGCTTGTCACGGTCAGCCTGCTGCTCGGCCACACTGGCCATCAAGTCCGCGAACCTGGTGGTGCACGCCAACCTGGGGAGTCTCATCTCCACATCTTTGGCAGGCGGACTCCAAGCAGGCACATCAACGCGCGCTGCTGGAGTTGCGCCCTCCTTCACGAAGTGGCTCTCGTGCCTCTGGCGATACTGCTCGATGACGTAGAGCTGCCACTCCTTCTTCTTCTTCTTCTTCTTGGTTCCAGCCTTCTGTCGCTGGGCCCCAATTCCTTCTGCACCTTTCTGCCCTTGTGAGCACATTATCTGCAGCTTCTCCTCCCAGTCACGGTGACTCATGGTCTTCGCCACCTGCTGAGTATATGCGTTCGAATTCTCAACCCATTCCGCCAGCAAAGCTTGCCTCTGCTGAAGGTCCGACCTCGCGTGGTCTGCCCAGTTGTTGTCTACAGCGATAGGCTGTCCTGGGGAATTCTCCGCCTCCAAGGACTCCTCGCTGTGAGGAAGCCCCTTCCTGCTTGCTTCCGCGACCGCCATCAACAGTTCCATAGCCCTGCGATCCATGGCCAGGCCCAGAATGCTTGCCAATTCTACGTCGTTCAGGCCATCGGCCATGCGTAGCTCACTTGCGCTGTAGCCCATGGCTAGCGCCTTCTCGTCGAGGTTCACCTCTCGGGACTCTTCCTCGATGTCCTCATCGTTCTGGTTGCGCACCACCCTACAGATCTGCAACCCTTGGGAAAGCTTTCCATAGGCATGGAAACGGGTGAAAACCCTATGGAAAAGCCCTATGGAAAAGGGAAAATGGATACTGGAGGTTATCTCGAAAACAAAAATTTTGAGTTTCCGTCCCTATACTCACCCTTGGGAAGGTTTTCATTATTTTCCAGGGCATTCCATAGGGTGATTGTGCTTTCCATAGGGTTTTCCAAGGCATTCCATAGGGATGATTGTGGCGTCCATACCTATGGAACGTTTTCCATAGGGATGGAAGGAATCGTATGGAAAATATCGTATGGAAAACCCTATGGAAACCCAATGGAAAGTCCTGGAATATCAAGCGTTTTCCGTACCTATGTCATCCCTATAGCATTCCTATGGAAAGCCGTATGGAAAACCCTGTGGAAAAACACACAGATCTGTTCCATCCCTATGATCACCCTATGCTGGCCCTATGGAACCTAATAGGTCATACCTATGGAAACTTTTCCCCAGGCATGGTACCCCTTGGGAAACTTGTTTCCATACGGACGGTGTACCTATGGAAGCGAATTCCATAGGCATAGTATCCCCTGGGAAGCAATCTTCCATACGGTCGATATACCTATGGAACATTTTCCACAGGTATGGTATCCCCTGGGAAAGATCTTTCCATACGGACATTATGCCTACGGAAGACGGGCCCATACACTTAGCGTCCCTTGGGAAATAGGTTTCCATACGGCCGACATACTTATGGAAAGGTTTTCCACTGGGTGGCTCACCTTTGGGAAAGATTATTCCATAGGATGGCTATACCTATGGAAACACAATTCCATACGTGCTGTATACTTATGGAAAGGTATTCCATACGGATATTATACGTATGATTCCGTTAACAGCATCAGGAGTATACCTATGGAAACGCTTTCCGTAGGGTGACCCGCCCTATGGAATTCATATTCCATACGGTTATTATACTTATGGAGAGCATTTTCCACAGGTGTACTATACCTACGGAAAGCTTTTTCCCCAGGGATACCATGCGTATGAAAACCGTATATTATAGGTATGGAAAACATCTTTCCCTACGTATGTTATCCGTATGGAAACTATTTACTATAGGCATAGTATAGGTATGGAACCAGTAGATATATATGGTTTCCATAGGCACGATATAGGGATAATATCGGGATGCTATACGTATGGAACTTAATTAATATTTACTTTCCATAGGCACAATAGTGGGGCAAGTATAGGGATACTGTACGTGTAGCACTGACTGTGTAGCATACATATTGCACATTAGCAACATGCAGTGTGTTCACTATGTTTCCACTGTGCGAGATAAACAAAATACTCGAGCATCTTTACTACGATTAACATGTATCTAGCTAGGCAGAAAGGAATACGAATGGGACTATCAAATTTTATCATACCAACGAATACACAAAATTATGTTCTACTCGTGCACTTTCTATTTACAATACGCAAAATAATGTTCTTCTCATGCTCTTTCTATTTACAAGATGCCAACCTAAACGTTGACGTTGTACTCGAGGCCGTCGATTTTCTCCATCTCGCTTCGCTCCAAAACAACCGATCTAAAATGGAAAGTAAAGAGCCAACACTTAGTAAAAAAGCGGAAACGCACAAAAGAATATTCTATTGAAAACATAAAGGACTTATCAACCTAGAATGTTTGAAGGGATGCTTGAAGTTGACGTTGTACTCGAGGCGGTCGATTTCCTCCATTTCGCCCTCCTCGAAAACAGCCAATCTGAAAAGGAAAGTAAAGAGCCAACACTTAGTAAAAAGCGGAAACGCACAAAATAAACCTTTATTGAAAACATAATTAACAACCGAGCAACCTCAAATAAATGCGAATATGAACGCGAGATGAAAACCTAATATGACTTCGCCACGCGAACGTTTTCAGCGGATCTGAAAAACGAAACCAACCAACTAACGTTTAGTAAAGAAGAAAGAAAATAGCAGTCGTCAACGAAAGAAGCAAAGGAAAGTAAAAGGGGGATGTGGAGTGAGTTGGATTTGAACCAACTATTTCGAGTGCAAAGGACTCGCGGGAATTTCCCGTTCACTCCTAGTCAAAGTTTCACGCATGCCAAGTATGAGCGCGCGAAGCACACACAAAATAATACACACGCATAACCAAAACATGCACTGCAAACCAGTGCCATATTGCAACCTGTGAGAATTAAAAATATCACAGCACGCAACTCACTGGCGAGGCTGCTGCAACATTGCTGACGGCGAACTGTGAAGAGTGCAATAACGTGAGTTTGAACTTGACCGTTCAGAAAAATCGAAGTGCTCAAAAACTTTGCCGTTCAGAAGTCACATCGGATCGACTCGTCATGCGAGCACGATCGACGATGACGACGATGATGACGATGCGATGTCTCAGACTCTCAGTGACATTGCATCGGAGATAATCGACTTATAAAATTTAAACTGGGATTAGATGTAATCAACCCTTCGTAATGGTCTAGAGGTGGCCGTCGTTCTCAGTCTCAATCGAACCTATGAGATCCCGATTTTTTTTGAAGTTCCAGAAATAAAATCTCTAATAGCCAAAACAGCGCATACAGGCCGCAATTTTGTTTTTTTGCCCCCCTCGTCAGTGAACAAATGGTTTGTTTTCTTGGGGGTGATCGAACAAGCTCATTTTATTTGGGGGGTTTTTGGCGGCGGTAGGGGGTCTTCCATAGGGGTTTCCATAGGGATAGGCTCTGGATTTCCCATAGGGCACACCACTTTTTCCACAGGCTCCGGATTTTCCATAGGGTACATTGGTGATGTTTTTTAACCTGTTTCCAGGCCATTCCACAGGTATGGACGCCACTATCATAGGGATGATCTCTGTGGCATTCCTTAACAGTGTAATTCTGCATTTTCCATAGGCATTTTCCAAGTGCGGCGTGTTGCTGTAGGGTCCAAAAAGGGCCTGTTTTAACCTGCCCTATTTTTCATTTTTTTGATTCCATCCCTATAAATTACCTATGGAATCCCGAAAATGGGGTGAGCCAACCTATGATCACCCGGTGGAAACGATTTCCATTGGGGCCTGTGGCAAATTTTCCAGAGCCATTCCATACGATTTTCAGATAGGGGATTTAAAAGTGCCCTATGGAAAGGTTTTTGCCCTATGGAAAGCCAATGGAAATGCGTTCCCATAGGTTTTACATAGGGTTTTTCCATCCCTGTGTAATTATTTCCAGCCCTACGGACGCCACTATTATAGGGTTAACACCTCGACCGTTCATAGAATATCAACCCAATATCCCTATGGAAAGTTCAAGTTATTTTCCCATAGGTTGTATAGGGTGGGCATCCCTATGGAACCAGAATACAGCATTCCTAACGTATGTCCACCCTATGTCCACCCTACGTTCATGGTATGGAAGGTATTGAACACCTTCCATAGGGATGTCATTGGGCGGACCGCCCTATGGAACACATCGTATTGTTTCCATGCCTATGCCCACCCTACGCCCACCCTACGCCCACCTCATGATCACCCTATGCCTAGCAAATGAAAAGTTAAAAAGGAAGCAACGGTTCCAAGTAGTCATGCGTGCTGGTATGGATGGTGTGTTGTGGGCCAGTATTAAACAACCACGGGGTCGACATGCCACCATGTCCTTGCACCGTGTGCCGACTACAAGTTGAAAAACCTCTTCGAACGATACAACGACATACGAAGCTATACAAGAGATGGCAAGGAGCGGTATACATGGGGGAAAGTAGTAGTGAAGACGATACTTCAAGTGATGACGGGGGTGACCGTAATGGTGGTGATGGTGGTTCCCTTGGAGGTGATGATGACATGGAAGATGCCAATGCAGAAGCGGACGAAATTCTCCAGGATCATTTGAGAAAGCTGGAAGAACATCGTGCCCGTCTCCTAAGTCCTGCTGCCAACGATGCGGATATGGATAACCAAGAGGTACCCCTCTTTCTGTATTTCCCAAGGGTGGGCGTACGTATGCCAACAGGTGGGCATAGGTTGGGAAATCGTTGAACGTTTCCATAGGGTGGGAACAGGCATTCCCAGAGGCGGGTATAGGTAGAGCGCTGGGTAAGTATGCCTATGGAAAGCATTGGACGTTTCCAGTGGGTGGGCATAGGGCGAGCATTGGGCGGGCATAGGTTAGGAAAACATGGAATGTTTCCATAGGGTGGGCTTGAGCATTCCCAAAGGCGGGTATAGGTGGTTCACTGGGTAGGCATGCCTATGGAAAGCATTGGATGTTTCCATAGGGTCGGCATAGGGTGGGCATAGGACGGGCATAGGGTGGACATGCGGAGGGAAATGCCTTTTTTTTATTTTGCAGTTCCTGTAAAGTTGGGGATGCCTCTCGTGATTTCACAGGTCGTTGATCACGTCTATGCCGAGAAGGTTTCAACAATGCATCGTCTTGTCATTGATCTGCTGGAAACGAAATCCGAGCACAATGCTACCCAATCCATGTTTGATCAAATCTTCAATCTCATGCGGCAAACGGTGATTGGCAACGTTGACATCATCGGCAATCAGAGACGAAATGGTTTCCCGACCTCCTTCAAACAAGCTTTGTCTATGTGGAAGGATTTTGCCCTGCCGTACCATACCGCCGACGTTTGCAGGAATGAATGCATAATCTTTCACCTGAAGATTGGATCGACGAGATCGAGTTTTCACCTGAAGATTGGAATATAACTACGCATATTTTGCGACATTTGCCTCGGCATATCGAACTGACAGGACCTGCGCATGGAACATGGTTATTTCCGTGGGAGTCATTCTATGGGAAATGCAAGGAGTCGGTCAAAACTCGATCGCAGCCAGTAGCCAACATCATGAACGGTATGTATACCTAGGCTCACCCTATGTTCACCCTACGTCCGCCCTATGCTATCCCTGTGATCACCATAGGGAATGGGAATCTCAAAGTTTCCCGCCCTATGCCCACCTTATGCCCACCCTATGTTTACCCTATGCCTTTACTATGTATCGGTTCCGTACGTATACCGTGCCTATGGAAAGCTTCTTCCATAGGGAGAACATAGGTATGGAAACGTCTGGCTGCACTGTACGTTTGTTTATGTGTTATGTATGTCGCAGGTCAGATGCTAGAAAAACAGCTGATGCTAGTCCGTGGCATATATGCTTCAATATCTAATGAGAAGGTTGCACCATACACTGGGCCACAAAAGCGACGAGTGGAGGTGATTGGCAAGCAAACACCGATAACCTTGGATGAAGGTACGCAGTGCCTTAGATGCCTTTGCAGTAGATGTCCGCCCTGTGCCCACCCAATGGAAATCTTTCCCGCCGTATGCCCGCCCTATGCCCACCCTTGGAGCTGAAAAGAAATATTCCATCCCTGTGCTCACCCTATGCCTACCCTATGCCCACCCTTTGAAATTCGTAACCATCTTATGCCCACCCATTGATCACCCACAGGTGACATAAAAGGTATACGGAAGTATATGCGCACGAATTTCCCATGGGCCCAGCTCCTGCAAAACGACTTTGACACCAAACTCGCTGAATGGAAGCGATTGAGTTTGAGAGAACGGCGGATCATGCCACGACCCGTCATCCAAGATCTGGAGACATGGCGGTTGAACCGGTTGACGAGGGAATGTCGTCCTTTGAGTACCAAGGAGCGTTGTTATGTCTACATGGACGGTGTGATGAAGAGTCAGCACGTGAAAGTCGGACGAGACACTTTTCGTACGCGATCCGCCGACCGCCACCTCACCACCTGTCAACGATACATAAAGGCAATCTTTGATACCCCAGTAAATGGATTGAATGCCCATGAAGACAGGTCGTTCATCCGATGCCCACCCTATGTTCGCCCTATATTGGCCCTATGCCTACCCTGTGTTCGCCCTACAACATCCCTATACCGTAACATATATCATAGATCATGCGTATGCTCACCCTGTGCCCACCCTACGACCACCCTACACCCTCCCTATGATTACGAGTTAAGCTTTCCCACTCTGTGTCCGCCCTATAGCCGCCCTATGTCCACCCTGTGCCCACCCTATGCTCACCCTTTGGAAAGTATGTGTTGCAGGTACGGCGAGCTTCTGAAAATTTATAGCATCCCGATTGGCAGGAAACAATTGGTTTTCCTCAAAGTAAGATGGTTTCCATTGAAGGCAGCATTTCAAGATACCGTGGCGAACAATATGATGTTGAGGTCGGACTTGCCATGGGACCTTTCCGAGGTTTTCATCCAAGCATTTGAGATTGAGTGCTTGGTGTGCATTGTACCCATTCCATGGAACTTTGACCGGTTCATCACGACCAAGAGAATTCCAGCTGGACGACCCGATGCAAATAGGTTGGTATATTATCTCGGCGAGCACAAACTCGGTTTCAATGATCCACCATGGAGATATGATAAAGACAAGATGATGCTCATACTAGATAGGCATGTAGATTTTGTGGGCGACTTACATGACGAATAACTTGTTCATTTCATAGATGGAATTATTCTGTATATTAATATGTATATATGTAGTAAAAGCCCTATGGAAAGCCTGGATATATCATGAATCATCACCCTATGCTCACCCTATGAAACCTGAATGGTTATACCTATGGAAACCCTTTCACAGGTACGGCATCCCTTGGGAAACATGTTTCCATACGGATGATATACCTACGGAAGACCTTTCCACTGGGTGGCTCACCCCTGGGAAAGCTCATTCCATAGGCTGGCTATACCTATGGAACTCGGTTCCATACGTACGGTATACGTGTGGAAACGTATTCCATATGGATACTATAGGTATCGACTTTGCCACCTGTATCAAGAGTATACCTACGGCATGCTCACCCTGTGTTATCCCTATAGCTAACCCTATGGAAACCCCTATGGAATTACGTCTTTATTGACCGAGAATACGCAGAATGAATTGTATATTTCCATAGGTATACTATCCCTATGGGGGCTCTATGGAAAGCCCTATGGAATTACGTTGATATTCCCGAGAATACGCAGAGTGAATTATACGTTTCCATAGGCCTACCATACCTATGGCATCCCTATGGAAGGCCCTATGGAATTACGACTTTATTCCCGAGAATACGCAGGGCGAATTGTACATTTCCATAGGTGTACTATCGCTATGCCCGCCCCGTGGAAAACCTTGTGGAAAACTCATAGTATACGCTAAGTTTCCATAGGTGCGCTATCCGTACGCCCGCCCTACGCCCGCCCTTGGACATGCCTATGGAAAGCGTATGGGAAAGTTATATTTTCCATAGGGCTTTCCATCGGCCCCCTATGCCTATAGCCGCCCTATGGAAGGGTTTACATTTTCCATAGGGTTTTCCATAGTCCTGGTTATGCCTATAGTCGTCCTATGGAAATGTTTACTTTTCCATAGGGTGATTATACGGCCTTCCATGCCTATGGAACGTCCTTTTCCATAGGCATACAGCCCTATAGAAACCCTATGGAAACTCCAAAAGGGGGTATCCCTATGGAAATACCCTATGGAAAACTTTCCAAGCCTTTGGAAAATATTTCCGGATTTTCCCGAGCGTTCCCAAGGGCGGGCATAGGGAGGGCACAGGGATGACATGCCTATGGAAAGCTTTCCCAAGGGTTGCAGATCTGTAGGGCCACGGTGCCCATCCTTGCTTTTCTGAATGCTCTTGACCCTTGCGTCGCCATGATGGTGGGAAGAGCCCTCAACGGTTCTCCCACCACGTTCACCACGTAGTGAGGCGCGCGGTCCGTTCTTATCACTGGCCTGGGCTGCCAGCCCTTGGACAGGATTGACGATACGACTCGTCCTTCTGGTCTCGCCACCTTGCTCATCACGGAGCGGAACTGGTGGCTCTGGAACAAGTTGCTCCAATACGCTCGCAATCGATGTGCGTAAGCGCCTGCTTGTGCTGCATCAAAGGACACTGGTCGGCCAATGACGCTGGCAATGTACGGGAACACCTCGTCCCTGATCTTGGTCCCGGGTCTGTGCGACAATGGGGACACGTTCTCCAGGATGTATCCTGGGGGCTTCTGCTGCTGTAGCTGCTGCAGCGTGGATAGAAGCCGAACCACTTCATAAAATAACTTGCTATGCCTGCCATCCAGGCCTGTAAGCGTTCCAGCAGGGGAGAGATCCTGGCATGGGAACCCACACACCATGACCCACTGACGTCCTCGAAGAGCGCCTGCCCGAAGAGCGCCTGCCCGTCGTGTCGCGCAGATCTTGGGGTAAGGCCCCAAATTCCACTGCACTGGGCGAAATGAGGTCAGGGTATCGTCGCAGCAGCGCCTTACACCTGGCTCTGGCCACTGTCTGACTGCTCGGTGATATGTCTTGATATAGGTATCGATCCACCTTCATGCCACTGCGGAGCAGCATCTCCAGACCAGCACAAAGGCCCCCACATGGCTCATAGCACACCACGCCTTCCTCTCGAGCTTGCGAGAAGAACTGCTTGCTCAACACCCTGGTGTCCACCTTCTCAGGCTTCAAGATGCGTTCGCCTTCGAAGTACTCCTTGCTGTATACAGCGGGGCTTCCTTCGCCATGCGTGCCTCGCGTGGGTCGTGCCAGGCTCAGCGCTTTCCAAGCTGCCCTCGCCAGCCTTCCAGAGTCGGTCACCAATTCGGGTGGATCAGTGTCGAACATAACCCCATGATTGCACTCCGATTCCTCCTGGTGATGCAAATCGAATAAACGATGCACTGGTCCCGTGCTCAGCTGCTCCACGGCAGCCCTCTTGCAGTAGTTGGCAACCTGGACCTCTGGCGTGGCCTCTTCCCCTGGGGAAACCTCCCCAGCTAACATGAAGCACAAGTGATCGCGGAAATCCTTCGCGTGAAGCGCAGTCACCTTTTCTCTCTCATGCCTTGCCCCAGTCTCGTCCGTCGTGGTTGGTAACGGGTAGCGAGACGGCACGTCAGCGTTGCTGTTCTTGGCTCCTGGGCGATACTGCACCGTGAAGTCGAACTCCTGCAAGCTGATTGCCCAGCGCAGGTGCTTACCCTGAAGATCAGCCTTCTCCATCAAAGTGGTGAGCGGTGAGTGGTCAGTTACCAGCGTGAAGTGTACGCCATGCAGGTACTGTCTCAACGTGCGCACTGCCCACACCACTGCAAGCATCTCGCCCTTGAAGCTGGCGTACTGCCTCTCTGTCTTGCTCAGGGATCGACTGATCGCCATGCAAATGTACTCCTTCCCATCGTCATCCTTCTGGCCCAGCACTGCGCCAATGCCATACTTAGGTGCTCCAATCAGTGTACAATATGAGGGGTCTGTCGTAGTCGATAGGCCTCAGACATCTCCCAGAGCAGAGCGCGTCCTTCAGCTCCTGGAGCGCTTGGTCTTGATCCTTCCCCCAAGCTCCCTTGATATCGGTAATCTCTTTCTTGAGCAGGTCGTTGAGAGGGCGAGCCATCTCTGAGTAGTTTGGCCCTCCTGGCTCACCCACTAAGCCCTTGTAGTAATTCATCATGCCCAAGATGGAACGAAGCCCCGTGTTGTCCTGCGGCCTCGGAAGCTCCTGGATGGCCTTGCACTTCGCTTCCTGTGCGCCAATGGAGTTATGCCCAATGCGGTAACCCAGAAAGTCCACCGTGGCTGCACCAAAGGTGCTCTTGCCTGCGTGCAATCTTATGACAGCGTCCCCCAATGTGCGCAACACGTCCTCGACGTCCTTCAGATGTTGCTCAGGCGTGGAGTCAGTGTAGACCACTACGTCATCAACGTACGCCACAGTGCAATGCTGTAGATGACGCAACTCGTAGTCCATGATCCTCACAAACGCAGATGTTGCTCCAGCTGCCCCAAAAGGCATCGAGGTGTACTGATACAGCTGGTTCTTCCACCAGAACGCCGTCTTGCTCCTGTCCTCTTCCGTGGCCATGGGAATCTGGTGGAAGGCTTTGGTGGCATCCAGCGTGGTCTTGAACTTGGTCTTCGCCACCTTCTGATAAAGCTCCTCTGGTCGATGTGGAAGCGTATTGTCTTTGAGGGAGTGCCGGTTGACACCCCTGAGATCCACGCAGAATCTCGTCTGGGTCCACAGGCCAGTCTCATGATCCTTCTTGCCAGCCACGACGACGTTACTCGCATGCCTGCAATGCTTGGCTGCAGGCTCTATGAAGCCATACTCCAAGAGTTCCTTGCAGTGGATATCGATGATTTCCTGCTCGCTCGGGCTGTACTTCCTGGGTCTCTGGTAGGCGGCCTTGGATTCGTCTACGAAAGGGATGGAGAACGTGTTGTGCTCCGCCTTGCCCTTGTAGCCTGTCAGATCGTGAGGACTGTTGGCAAAAGTGGCCTTGCACCTGCGAAGAACATTTCGCATTTCCTCCCAGTGCTCCTCCTTGAAGTCAGGATGTCCTCCAAACGTGGCATTGAGCTCAGTGTCGAGCCACGCTGCATCGTCCTTGGTCACTGTCGTGTCACCTAGAGGTTGAAGCTCGTCCAGCACGGTGTACGGCAAGACCTCATCCTGCTCCGCGACGTTGGCTTCCCAGCCCGGCTCCCATTGCCTCGAGGATTGCCGAGCCTCCCAAGAAGTGCAGGGGGACGCACCCCAGGCACTGCGCGTGGGTGACATGACCTCGTACGTGGGCACACTCCCAGCCAGCTTGCCAGCGACCCACAAGATTCCGCACAAAAGCAGAAAAAATCGCAAAATTCTGTTGAAATGCACTGCGGCTGCTGGCGAGTTCGAAGCGAAGAAGCACGCCATTACTCTCCACCCCCCGTGCGCCAAGCGAGTACTCCCACCAGCGGCGGTGGAGACCACGACTGCAAGGACAAGCGCCATGTAGGCGGCCTGCGCGACGCGATGAAGTCGGAGATTGCGCCGAAGCTGCGCCCAGCACGCCGCAAAGCGAGGTTTGTCCAACCTGGCCGGCAAAGCGGGCAGGCACACGCGGCCCAACAAGAAAACTTGGGACCAACGCAGGGACGGAACAGTCCATCCATGGTCACGTCGAATGTGATGTGCGTCCAAAGGGTCGTCCGGGACATGGGCGGCGTGGTGCGCCACATCCTCAGTGTAAATGCTGGTACAAACCCAAAGCCAGGCAAGGACCACGAGGAGGAGGGCGGCTGCACACTGCGACCAGCACGCCAAGGAAACGACCACCCCCCGAAGGGGCACCACCATCCAACCCTCTGCACGAACACGGCGCACGCCAGCATAGACGCCCGTGGTGCGCACGATAAGCAACCCAACGTACCAAAAACGATGGAATCGCCGGAATGAGACTGGAACCGGCGAATGAGACTCAAATGAGACAGGGTATTTTTTTGCGGAATTTTGGTTCCAGGGGCCATATAGATGTGGTATCCATGATAAAAAACGAACTTTGTTAAGAAATTTTGATTTTACAGCCGAAAAACAGCCAAAAACACTCCACGAAGGCTGAAAAGTTGGGATATCTGAATTTTGTTTAAAAGACAAGATTATTGCGATACTCACATATTTTGAAGTTGAAAATATGATATAATAACAAGGTAAGTTGAAAATTTATGAAAAGACCATGCATACTCCTTGTTTAGAATGTTTATTGGGGTATTTTTGTGTCACGTGAAGCCGCGACACACTGAAAATAAGTGAAAATTGACTATAACACGGGATAACGGTGTTGTAGGCTCAAACTTATCTTAATAAAGAATGTTCAAAACAGAAGACATAAAAAAACTTCATAGGGCAATGCTCCACAGCTGCGGGATGGCTCATTTTTAGCCAGTTCAGCTGAAATGGCTTAGGGTTTGAAGCGGGAGTGCAAGTCATGCCTTGAACTGTGATGAATGATGAAAATGCAAAGTATCCCTACTGTTCACAAGTTTCAAATATGGTCAAGAACCAAAAAAACACCACCAACAATACGTGGGATTGAAGCATATTCGCAATTACTATTTACACGCACGAGCATTACTCAGGGTTTGAGTGCAGGCTAGCCTAAGAGATGGGCGCTGGTACTTCCCCCATAAGAGCGCTGTACATCCGCACCACCGCCTGTGCATACAGTGCGTCGGCGGTGCTGCCCGACTCCCCCTGGAAGGAAGCAAGGTCTTTAAGCTCCTCCAACCTGATGCTTGCCTCGAGGGCGGCGTTTGTGCTCTGCTCCTTCAAAGCAATGACGAGCTTCTGTGCCTCTACCCCGGCCGCTCTTTGCCTGTCAGGTACCAGCCTTGGCTGTCCCACAGGCACTCCTGGTGTACCTTGGGCGTCCAACGCCACGGGCATCGGCTGCTGCGATGAGCCCTGAAGACCTCGGAGAGGGCCAGCTTGGCCTCCGGGCATCAAAGCCTGCGAAAGCCCCATTAGAGATGGTCAGTAGTGTGCCAGGTTTCGGAACTGCGAGGGACATATATATAAAAAAAAAACAATACAAAACTTTATATTCTAAAGAAGAAGGAAACCTTACCGAGATGAGCTGCATGGCGATCTCCTGGGTGTACTTCTCGCTGTTCCTATGGTTTTCCCGTTCGATGGCCATCTGCTCCTTCAGATCCTGGACGGCTTTCTGTGACTGTTCGCTGATGGCGTTTTTGAACGTGTCCATCGTCTTGTTGGAAGCCTCGGAGAGTTGCTGCTGAGCAACGACGTGTTTGTCCGTCAGCTGCACCTGATGCTGCAGGTGCTTGTTCTCAATGGCATCTTGCCTTTGCAACAGCGCTGCTTGGAGCTCCTTGGCCTCCTGGTTGCGTTCGTCCTGGTCTTTGCGCAATTCCTGCTCCCGAAGCCTTGCTTGCTTCCCCTGCTCCTCCAAGGCCTTCTTACTCTCCAACTTCGACTCCTCCAGAGCCTTCTGAAGGCGCTCGTTTTCCTTGGCAAGGTTGGCAACCTCAATCTGGGACTGGTCACGAGCACGTTTCAACTCTTCAAGGTTTTGTCTGTCGGCGTCGGAGTCGGTGTTCCTGGCAGTAGCGTTCCGCACGCTTTCGGACGTCAGCCTCAAGAACAGGTCCGCCATGTACTTCTTCATCTTGGCGTCCTGTGAGCATGTGCAGGTTTGTCAGTCAACAGTCTGGTCAAAACTTAATCAATACACCAAAATAGGGAAAAGGGGGCCATAAGTACCATGTCCTGGACCTTCTCCTTTTTGGAAAGAGGTCTGTCTCGCCGCTTTGGGAGGTCATCCTCTTCCTCAGACTGGCTTTCTTGAACGATGCTCTGAGAAGGCTCCTGCACTTCGTTTTGCACCCCAAAGGAACCGTGCAGTACTTCTTCAAGGTCCAACTCAGGCTCGTTGGTCTTTTCGCTGTCCGTAAGGTCCAGTTTCTGCCGTAAGGTCACCGGCGGCCGACAAGAGGAAGTCCGTTCCCTTTTGGTCTCTGCTGCTGGCTTTGGTGGCGATGACAGCTTTCGTTTCCTCGTGCCACTGCCCAAATCATCGCCAACAGCTCCGCTTGCACCCTTCCCCTTGGCCTCGCCAACAGCTCCGCTTGCACCCTTCCCCTTGGCCTCGCCAACAGCTCCACTTGCACCCTTCCCCTTGGCCTTGGAAACTGCTTTCCGAATCCCCTTCGGGTTCTTGCTACCTTCACCTGCATGGTTGCCGGGTACTTTCTGCTTCGCGTAAGGAGTACTGTCCGAGAGCTGCAACGGTGCACCACTTGACATGACATATGCCGTCACCGTGCCCACCAAACGGAAGGTGAGCCCCGCTGAGAAGTTGGAGGAGGCGAGAGTCCAGTAGTTGGTGTCGCCAACCTTTGCCGCTGTCCTCGCCCCACCTGGCTGCTCCGAGCGCCTCTGCTCCTCGGCCGCGATCTTTTCCCAGGCAAAAGCCAATACCTGCTTAAAGCCTTGATACCTCTCGACCTCCTCGGCTATTTCCCCATCGGCAAAGGGCAGCTTCGTGGGTAACGTTTTGAGGTCGCCGTCTGCATAATCGGGCAGGCGGATGTCGTGGGCGTACACCTTGTTGCTCTGCAGCTGCAGAAACGGGTATCTGTCGCAAAAGTGCTCCTCCCGCTTGAGCGTGACATGTCGGTTCTGAAGCAGAGGGGTTTGAAACATGACGTATTCGGCCATGTTCCCGTCATGCTTCTCGCTCAACAAAGTGGCATGCCACTGACCCGAGCTGCCTTGGCTCAAGTTGGCGCAAACGAACCGGATTGTGGCGCCGTGTAGATCAAGACCAGCCTCCTGCCCAAGGTCCATCACTGTTTCTACTTGCATGCCCTGTACCAAGGGCATGCGATACGTAAGTTTCTTCTCCCGGGTGAACTGTGCCTCGAGGTAGACGTACACCTGTAGAAGCCACCATTTCGAACTAAATAAAAGTTACAGGCCAAATAAAAGCAAACAAAGTGATTTTCAAAGGCAGGCCGGTCGCTTACCGGCTGTTTCCCGTTCACCAAACGAGGCACCAACTCCGTTCGCGCGTTCTTGACGTTGGTACGATGCTGGTTCGAATGATCTTCCTGCGCCATCTCGTCGAAGGACAGATATTCGGGGTCATCCGCAGATGGACCCCGTACGACTTGAAAGTCGACCGCTGCTCGAACATCTTCATCCTCACGGAAGACGAAGGTGATGTCCTTGACGTCCCCGTGCTGGCAGGTGAGGTACGCGATTGCATCCCCAAACGTGCGGAACACACCTGGATTGCCTGGTTTTCGTAGGTTGAAGATTACCACGCGATCCGCAACCGCATGCCCGGACGCAGGAGGCCTCCAGATCTGCTTGAGCCACGCCAGTCCCACTAACAGAGGCAACCCTAGGCTGTTGACCTCCTCAAACTCAAGCAGAAACAATTTTCTACCCTCCCTTGCCTTCGACCTAGGCTGCGGTAGCCCCTCATTTGTGTCGCACGGGGTATTTTATTTGTCGTGTCGCAAAAGATTCGTTTATATTAACGACGCTTCGCAGCTTTTTCAGAAATATGCTGTTTTTCATTTCGTTTCCCTTAAAGGAGCGAAACAGGTTTCCTGGAAAAAAGTGACATCAACAGGCCACACCGCAGGAGCTGTCCCTCAAAAATTATGCCGTTGGAAATTTTTCGAAAATTTTCTGCCCATGTCAGCAGTCCTACCCCGGATTGTGTCGAGCGTTTGCGCTTTACCGGCCAATCATGATACGATAGCATATCAGCAGTCCTACCCCGGATTCTTTCGACCGACAACGAGAGAAACGTTTAACAATTCAAAATTATACCACGAAGATATATATGCTGTTTTTCATCCATGTCAGCAGTCCTACCCCGGATTGTGTCGAGCGCTCGCGCTTTACCGGCCAATCATGATACGATAGCATCTCAGCAGTCCTACCCCGGATTCTTTCGACCGATCGTTCGTAACCGACAACGAGAGACACGGGTAACAATTCCATATTTTACCCCGAAGATATGCGGAATTTACAATTATTTACGCATCTCGTCATTCAAGATCATCTCACCACTCCTATCGGCGGCGCGGCCCGGACAAAAGTGGATATGGTATGATCCTGGTCGGCAACGTTTTCATTTTTCTCCAAGCTCTTATCTTGCGCCTACCTGCTCGCTGTCTCAGCGCGCGGCTTGTGTTTTTGTTTGATTAATGATTTTTGCGCGCTACTTTTCTTTAGCGATATTTCATATCGAGCATGTTTTCGTGTGCATGCGTGGAACCCGGCGGGGGGGCGTTCCTGCGATGTTCTTCCATGAGCCGCATCCCACCAGCAGCCCATCCTGCGATACATGGATGATTGGAGGCCGTCGGGCGTCTTTGCATCCCGCCTGACGGTTTGGGTTCAATTTTCAACAGGAATTCTTCCTTCCTGAGCAGCGCTCTGTTTTTTTGCAGGTTTATGCTGTGCCTTTTCTGAAGGCGCCAGCAACGGCCATAGTGTATAATTCATGCTGTGCCTTTTCTGAAGCCGCCAGCAACGTTCCTGGCGGCATCTTTCCCTCTGGCCCTACTAAGCTGAAGGGGTGCTTGGAGACCGGCGGGATTCTCCGACGGGTTGGGTTCGATTCCCAACGTCTTTACTAACCAGCGTTTCGTTTTTTGCAGGTTTTGTTTTTTACGCCGAGCATCCTTTTATGCCGCCAGCAGAGTGCTCGCGGCATCCTGTGACTTCCAGCTCTGTTTAGGTTTCGCCGATTATTGATGTTCAGAATTTTAGAATTTCCACCCACTGTTCCGCTGCTGTTTCCAAAACGTCTATTTTCTACGTAGACGCCCACCCGAGGGTGAAATGCGGACAGCAGTTGGCTGTCGGTATTGGGTTCGATCCCCAACGTCCTGACTGATTCGCTGTTCGTGTGCTGCAGGAAACGTTTTGGTTCTGAAGATTTTGGAACGTGCGCTGTGCTCTAGTTTCCTAGTTTAGATTTTCATATCGCCCTCGGGTAGTTGAATCCTTGTATTAGAAACTAGCAGCCTAGTAGTAATAAGTATTTATGCTAATATTTTTTAAGAGAGTAATCGGTTTTCCTCTTAGTATCTTTATCCATCTGAAATGCTTGCTTGCTTGCTACTCATGTATGCCTCGTGCTCTATGAATGTCCCCAAGTGATCGTATAATCCACCTGTGTTTTATGTAATATTCGCGGTACTACTCGTTCAGTAATTTTGTTTTTCAAGTCATAATCGCGGTACTATTCGTTTGTGTTCCCCCTAGCTTAATTTCATTTTCGGAAATTTTCTGTGAATTTTCACGACAGAAATGAGCGTGGTCCTCATGATTGTCGCACCTGCGACAGACATGAGCCCCCAGCTCATTTCTGTCGCACGGTATAATTCCAATCTGTCTTGCGACACGACAAATAAAATACCCGGTGCGACAAATTTGAAGTGCTACCCTAGGCTGCTCCAAGCCGTCATCCTCGTCGACCTGGTGGGGTGTGTCCACGATGACGCGGTTGTCCTCCTCCCCGGGTTGGGGCCCGTACCGCTCCTGGCACAACGTCAGCATATTACTGACGATGTTTTTTTCGTCCGCCTTGTATAGTTCGCTTTCAAAAACATTATACTTGGACCCGTCCTCCAAGCATTTCAGCAGGAGCTCTTTCCCACAGCCATTTTCCAGCCCAAAGTCTGCATGTATGATTACGGGCTTGCCGTCCCCATCCTTCAGACCGCCCTGGTCCAAGCACTGCCCCAAAAGCACGTACTCCCACCCATCAGCCGTGACCTTCACCAGCTCCTGGCAGGTGATCAGACCCAGCGAAACAAGGTCCACGCTGAACGCATCTAATTCAGCGTGGACCTGCAACTGATCCAAGGGGTTGCCGTCCTCCTCGTAAGGCAACAAATTCTCTGCGGCTTCCACCTCTTCTGCGAGGTTTTGCGCCGCATGTGCTTCTTCTGCTGTAACCGGAGGATCGGGGCCTTTTTTTGCGGGGGGTTTATCGGATCCATCGGAGGCATCATCACCACAATATTCCTCCATTTTTTCAGTTACCCTTAAAATTGAGTCATCTGTAAAAAGCTTAATCTCTAGAATGTGTTTCCACAAGGGGCCTTTCAATCCATAGTTATCCCATGTTAGAATAATCTCGCTCACATCTGCCGCTAAGTCATAAGGAACGATACACTTGCCCTCGTTTTCGAGCTTTTTTTCTAATATCTTCTCCAAATCGGGAAGGGCCCTATCCAACAGTTCTTGTACGGAAGCTAAACCCATTATTCTTGAACACGAAAGCGCAGAATATAAAGTGAAATCTTGCGGTTTTTCGTCACCGGTACCCAGACAATAAATTGTTTAAAAACTACCTGGGCACCGGTGACGAAAAACCGCAAGATTGTGTCAAGGTGGTAACAATCTACCAAAGTCCTCGACGAATTCTGAGAATTCGTCGAGCGGGGCCCCCGCGCCCGTGACGAATTCTGAGAATTCGTCGAGCGCGGCCCCAGCGCCCGTGACGAATTCTGAGAATTCGTCGAGCGGGGCCCCAGCGCCCGTGACGAATTCTGAGAATTCGTCGAGCGGGGCCCCAGCGCCCGTGACGAATTCTGAGAATTCGTCGAGCGGGGCCCCAGCGCCCGTGACGAATTCTGAGAATTCGTCGAGCGGGGCCCCAGCGCCCGTGACGAATTCTGAGAATTCGTCGAGCGGGGCCCCCGCGCCCGTGACGAATTCTGAGAATTCGTCGAGCGGGGCCCCAGCGCCCGTGACGAATTCTGAGAATTCGTCGAGCGGGGCATCAGCGCCCGTGACGAATTCTGAGAATTCGTCGAGCGGGGCCCCAGCGCCCGTGACGAATTCTGAGAATTCGTCGAGGGCCCTCGACGAATTCTCAGAATTCGTCAAGGGCTCTGGGGCCCTGAAAGAATTCCTGAACAATTCGTCACCAATGTCACGAAACAGAAACACCTAAAGCGGTTTACCCGACTCAGGTAAGTATTTTTTGTTCTGCTCAAAACATGGAGTCCCGCAAAAAGAGACCCTCCAGAAAGCAGCTTGACAAAAAAACAGCGAAACAATATCGCCACGTTTTGCTCGGCTGAATATTCATGCGGACGCTCTGAGAGATGCGATCGTCAGTTTGCGTACGCTTCCTACGAAAGAAACTATAATCATAAGAATCTTCTATCTCAGAGAGAGCTCACTTCTGTGCTGACGTCCACTATTGCTGATGCAGTCGTGCGGGACTCTAAAACAGGAGAGCGTTGCATCCCTTGTATCAGCACCCCGTTCAAGTTCGGTGACAAGAGGGTATGCGCTGTCACTTTCCGCAACTTATGGGGCTTGCCACGTGCTACATTCTTTCGGTATCAGAAGGCTGCCCTAGCAGTGGGTGGCATGATTCCAAAGACGACGGTTTTTCAAGAGAAAAAGATCCCCAAAACGCCGTTCGGTCCTTGTTACGACGCTTTTAAGGACTGGGCTATGGTTCACATGTTAAAAGGTCTTCCACAAGACATGCCAACCAATGGGTCGCTACAGATCAAGCCGCTGGATTACGACGTCGAGTATATTAATTACCGACGCCTGGTGGCGGAACCGGTCCTTGTCGTGAATAAGACCTTCCGGAAATACTGCAGGCACTTGGTCAAGAACGAATTGAAAATCCGTATTCGGAAGAACTCAGGACCTGTGAACCACTTTGGTGAGGCCACCTCTCGAAAGTGGTGCACGAAAGTGGTTCATACAATTCACACTGCTGTAACCCGTAACGCGCCGGGTATTCTGAATTATTTATGACATAATTGCATATAATTTAGATTTGGAATCTGCCGTTTCCCGATATTCAACGCGGATGAATACGTGGCACATTGTGGCAGTCCGATCAAAACATTTGCTACGGCCAAAATCGCTCCTCACCCCATAATCTATGACGATGACGATGACACCCGAATGGTGTCATGGCATAATGATTAGGTTAAACACGCCAGTGTCGGCTTTTACAGAATCGTGTCCGTTTTTGCAATTCCTGTCCGTTTTTGCAGTTCTTAACAGTGGTGTGTGTTTTTTTCAACTTGCAACTTTCCAACCGCGATACGCACGATATGCCTAAGCGCAAGTTTAAGCACGAAAACTTGAATGACGCTGAGATGATGGCTTTGCAAACGTCACAGCGATCCCAACGACGGACTCGTGATTCTCATTAAGCGAGTTTCATGAATAGCCCATCCGCCTTTCATGAGTGCGTGGAAGTTGAATACCTCCCCGCCATCAAGCCAATAAACAAAGAATGGACACGGAAAATATTTGATGATGTTCACGCGGATAAAGAGGTACGAGTAAAGCGCACTGTTGTTCCAAAAGAACAAGTGGCTTTACTCGTAGACAGCTTTAATCCGACGAACTTTATGCACGAAAAGAAGATCAAAAGCCGAACATTTGTCGACTTGTTTGCCGCGGGTTCCGAGATCAATCTAAACTTGAAATCAGTTTTAGAAAGTCGTTTCGGAAAGGCCGAATTCAAGTTTATTTCAGTGGATAGTGACACTCAAGCAAAAAATGTGAAGGGCTGGGTCCCTATGAACATCTTTCGTGTGCACGACCACTGGAAAGTGTTGGGTCAAAACGTCATTTGTGCACCGCCTACAAGTGGAATGAGTGACGCGGCTATCATGTACTTCGCAGAACACTGCAAGGATTTCTGCGCGTTTTTGGCGCCAGACATGTGGCTTGCTGACCGTGCCTATCCACTTCGACGAATGTGGTGGGCGAAAAAGCAAGAAGACAAGCTCATTTACGAGCTCGAGGGTGTTCAAGGCATGCGCTGGATTGTGTGTGTGAAAGAGAAGCGCAAAGGCCAAGATCTCTTCGCAAAGACTGGTGTGCAACTAAGTGCTAAGCCAGCAATGAAAAAAGCTTACGCCGAACGCAAGCAGGAAGCACTAGAAAGCGCTCCTAGTGATGGTGGAGATGCTCTTGAGGTTGCTTTGAGGAATGATGCTTCATAGATGCTGGCGATACAAGGTCTCTCGGTAGGAACGCATGTAACATGGAACATACAAAGACACGTATCTCATATCATAGAAGTACATAATTTGAATTATGCACATATCGATGATATTATTGCACCGTGTATGCGTGAATGCGTGTGCGTGTGAAATGCTTTGTGTTATGCTCGAATTTGTCTTT